>CM076579.1:847044975-847338415 GCA_034641835.2 Pinus albicaulis
CATACTTCTAAAGTTCATTACCTGCAACCATATGACATGACTACACAACATCTAGTGTCAGCATATAAATATATATACCTCATACCTTTTTCCTTTGACTCATCTTATAGCAATTTTACTAGAATGAGGAACTTCATTCCATCGACTTGCTTCATCAATATGTCATCACATCCTAATCCCAAAATTTTGTAGCATAGAATTCTTGATGAAACTTTTCTTCTTTCTTTCTAACCAGTGAATTCATATAGAATTCCATTAGAGAGTGTGAGCACCTATTTCCATGATGACCCTTGATCTTGATGATTGCCTTCCATCAGTATTATTATCAGCGAGGTTTTCCAGGAGTTGTTTCACCAAGAGCTCCTACCATGCTTCTATCATGATGCTATGGTTTCCTATCATACTATTTTACAACCAACATAAATCTCTCAAAGAAGAAGATGATCTCAATCATAATAGAGACTTCTCGCTTCTTCTTTCATAGAATTCTTAACATCAGTTTCTTCTTTTTTATCTGTGACATGGGCTTCTTCCTTTTTCCTCTCGTCCTTTCTAGATTAAGGACAATCTCTTTTATAATGCCCAAGTTCATTACATCCAAAGCATCGTACTTTGTCCATATTTCTATTCTGAGGACCAAATTTTCCGAATCTTTCTTTCTTCTTGGATATGGCTACAAAGGCTTGATTCCCTTCACTTGATCTTGTATGAGCTTTGGATTTTAATCTTGTTTTCTCTATTTTACACAGAGACCATAAATCGTGGAATGGTGTTGCTTCTTTCTTCCCGTATAAGCTAGAAGTTTCCCCATTCTTCTGGAAGAGCATTCAACACTACTATAGTCATCTCAATATCAGACATTACTTCTCCCAATTCCTGTAGTTGGTCTCTTATTATCGTCATAAAGTATGAAGTGATTCCTTCTTCTCTTGACAATTTCATTTTGTATGGTTCTTGTCTTAGAGAGATTGCTTCTCTTGCAGTACTCACAGAGAATAGCTTCACCAGTTTCTCATATATTTCGGTTTTGATACATAGAGAATGAGTGAGTCCTTGATGGATTCTATGAGAATCCTCTTGGCTGTGATTTCTCCTTTCATTTACTTGGCATGAGCTGGAGCATCTTCTATTAAGGGTTGAATTGGAGATCCTCCGATGTAGCCCATAACTTCATCTTCAATTATATTCAAATATGTCCTCTTCTTTTGTTTGATGACCCAACCAATTTGTTGCTCTCTTTGCAATAAGTCATTTGGACAAATTCAAAAGAGGTCATAAAAATACTTACTTCAGTGACTTCTTCCTTCTATCAACTTCCTTGATGATGATGACGATGATGACAGGAACTCTTCCATAGATTGAATTCTTCAAAGAGGGTGATCTTGGATCCTTGTATCAAGGATGTCTTCAGAATGATGATGTTTTCCAACAATGACTTCAATATCATAAATCTTTAATGGCAAAGATCATCTCCTTGATGAATGAATCCTTTGAATGAGACTGAAGGTCTTCTTGAAATGGCTTGAGAATCTTCCTTGCAAACTGATTTGACTTTTCAATGTAAACTTTGACTCTTGCTTCCTTGAGTGTCTCCTTGTCAAGTAGCCCTTGACTTCAGCACCTTAGCTCCGATACCATTTTGAGAATATGGAGGGCCAGAGATTAATTCAAATTCTCTACTTGATAAACACTTCGAACTTACTTCTTTTACTTATGTCTTTTCTTCTTCGCTTATTTTAAGTCTTTCATCAAGTCAATTACCAAAAATACAAGACACAAAATTAGGCTCTTCGAGCCAGGGAAAAACCTCTCCCTCTTGGAGAGGAAAACCCGCAAGGAATTATTCTTATAGACTTTCAAATGACAAGTACCATGACCAAGACTCAGGCCCTTGACCTATGCATGCCTCCATGACCTTGTCACTCCTTTGCACTGTACTACACCAGTATTGGACTTGGTTCCTAACTAATGTATTTCTGTTTTCTCCTTCTTCCTCGACCTTCTCTTAGAATCTCCTTCTCTATCTACTATCTGTACCTTTGATACTCAAGACATAGTCCTTGTACTTACCGGTATATTCCTCCTCAACATTGACCTTATCTGAGAGAATAATGGTCTCCTTAACACTTGAGATATACTTCTGTACGCTGTCAATATACCTAAACTATATCATTTTCTCCCACACTGATCCATCTCTATACTGGCTTGATAACAGTCCTGTATCTTCACACTTAATCTCAGATTTTTGATGTGGCAGATTGGACCTGATACAGCGGTAAGATATCCTTCCATTCTTTCGCTGTTCTGGCTACCTTTCAACGCATCAACTGAACCCTGAACCCTTCGTTATATTTCTTGAAACATATTTCCTGAAACTTCCGCACTCTGATCCGCATATACTGTTGCAGAGATGACCAAGATTCTTCCTACAATCTTGTCCAAAAATCTCAGAGTAATGCGGACTTCGATATATTATTTTCTGCACAGCATATGTAGGTATATATAGTTCTTCCAACCTGTATTTGAGCCAACCTGTCCATGTGTACTGAGGCCAACTTGAATGCTTGAATATAAGCCGACTTATAGAGAGTATCTTCCTTCGTAATGAAGGTTGACTTGAAGGGTTTTCCAATGCTGTTCTTAATCATCTTTTGAGTGCAATCTTCAAGGCTTATGTGACAGTCTGGAGGCTTACAAATTAGACCTTGAATCTTCATAAACATAACACTTTAATTAATACAATTTATGACCAAAAGACATATCCCTAGAGGACATCAAGAAGAAGTCCTTTGACCTAAAATCTTGCTCATGAAACCCATGAGTCAAGCATATCAAAAATATATATATTATAATCTTGTCTTCTTCTTTACATAAATACATAATTACATAGTCAATATGAAGACTGATCCTGGTTACACTTTTCAACAAAGCGGTGCATATTCCTCTTTTGGGGTGGTCGCCATCATCCACTACAACTTCAATTTCCCTTTTTCTCCTATGTTGGGACCCTCAACCAATTTAATTAAGTGGGGTCCTCCTAACCCACTTCCCCTAAGTTAAGCACTCCCAAAACATCGAAATTGCCATGACAGCCAAAATTGCAAAAATGGTGTAGTTGCTGGGTGAAATTAATTAGAGGGGGCATCACAGTCCTCCTCTCCCAAATGTTGCTTGTCCCCAGGCAACTGTAATGTGCGGTGCTACAGAATATGCTTCCCCTCCCGTGTGGCATCTTTATTCGGTAAATTCCTCCATCACACCAAATACTCTCTGATAGTCTTGCTCCGCAATTTCCTTTGCCTGGTCTTCAAAATAGCCTTGAGTTTAAGAACCAAGTGAGCCTCATCATCCAGTGGGGTTAGCTTTGTGGCTGCGGTCACATGTTGTCCCAATAACCTCTTGATGCATCAAATGTGAAAGACATTATGCACCTTGCTAACAAGTGGAAGCTCCAGCTCATATACCACCTCCAAAATCCGCCTGATCACCCTGTAGGACCCATAAAAGCACGACTGTAACTTCTCAGCCCCCTTCTGCTTCAGCATGGACTACCTATACAGTTGGAGGCGCAAAAAGACTAAGTCTCCCACCTCAAAGTACCTCTCAACCCTGTGCCTGTTCGTATATATTTTCTGCTGATTTTGGGCAGTCTGCAAGTTGTCCTTGAGGATGTCTTGGCTGTCCTGAATCCAATGCCGTCTCCAAAAACAATGTCAGCGAAAGATAAAGCATCATACCCATACAAAGCATGGAAAGGGGAAATACCGATGGACATATGGTAGGTAGTATTGTAGCAATACTCCCCCAGGTGCAACCACTTCATCCACGCTCACCATTACCTTGTCACGTAGTTCCGCAAATATCCCTCCATCCACTTGTTGACTATCTTGGTCTGTCCATCCGTCTGAGGGTGGTAGCTAGTATCGAGAGTGAGATTAGTACCCACCAGTCTAAAGAGCTCCTGCCAAAATGCCCCATGAAGTGGCTGTCCCTGTCACTGACTATGGAAAGACCATGCAACCCGAAGATATCTCTGAAGAACAACTCCGCAACTTGCAAAGCAGAGTACCTGGTGGGGATAACAAATAAATGTGCATACTTCGTCAACCTGTCCACCAATACGTATATGTAATCATGGCCTTGCACAGTGGGAAGTCCTGTGATGAAGTCCATCGAGATGCTTTCCCATTTCCCCTCCGGAATGGGGAGCGACTGTAGTAGCCCAGCAGGATGGGTCAACCCCCCCTTGCTCCTCTGGTAGGCGTCACACTCCTGCACATGTCTCAACAAGTCACCCTTGAGGCCCTTCCAAGTTAAGCGCTCCCTGACTATCTTGTAAGTCTTCAGGGATCCCTAGTTTCCTGACAATGGTGAATCATGCGCTACATGGCGAATCCTCTCCCTCAACTGCAAACCAAAAACCAAATAAATGTGCCACTTGCAGTAAATGACATCTTCCATCACACGGTAGCGCTCGTCGCCATGGGTACCCTCCAAGATCTCACACGCCTCTCAATCCTTGGAGTATTCCACCAACAACTGTGCTTTCCAATCATGGCAAATGCTCATGAGTGAAAGTGTCGTGAGTCTCCTAGATAGGGCATCTGCCACCACATTATGCTCGCCCTTGACATACTCTATGTCAAAATCGTAGAACTGAATTCTGCTGACCCAATTCTGTTGTCTATCGTTGAGGCCCTTCTGCCCTAGAAAGTGGCGAAGACTATTATGATCAGTTTTCACTCTGAACCTGTTACCCACCAAGTACTGTCGGAACTTGGCCAATGTATGCATGATGGCCAACATCTCATTGTCATAGATCGATTGCTGACCCAGTTCTGTTGTCTATCGTTGAGGCCCTTCTGCCCTAGAAAGTGGCGAAGACTATTATGATCAGTTTTCACTCTGAACCTGTTACCCACCAAATACTTTCGAAACTTGGCCAATGTATGCATGATGGCCAACATCTCCTTTCATAAATCGAGAGAAGCCTCTCATGACTAAGGAGCTTTTGAATCTTGGAAGCTATAGGGTGGCCTCCCTGTGACAGTACAACACCAATGCCCTCACCTGATGCATCGCAGTCCAAAGTGAACGAATGTATAAAATCGGGTAGAACCAACATAGGCAACTGCTCATCACCTCCTTAAGGTGCTCTAATTTTGCTCGTGCCTTGTCAGACCATGCGAATTCCCCCTTCTTCGTCAGATCTGTGAGGGGTGTCGCCAACTGTGAGAAGCCCTTTACGAACTTCCTGTAATATGTGCAAATACCCACAAATCCCCTCAGCTTGGTCACATTTTGAGGAACTGGCCAGTCTCAGATGGCTCTAATCTTATCCTCATGCACCCGCACTCCATACTCTCCAATGATATGCCCCAAGTAGAACATCTTAGTCAGCCTAATCTCACACTAGGACAACTTCACATAGAACTGTTGTCTCTCCAAAATATGAAGCACCTCCTTGATGTGAAAATTCCTGGATCTGGAATCCTACTGCAGCAACTTATCTACTTGTTAATTACTTGAACAATTTATTTACTATTTTCTACAGTAAACACTGAAACCCATATACTACAGCCTTCAAAAAATTAAATTACAGAAAATAATTTTGCGGAAACAAGATCTGAGCAATCATAAATCATAGACACATGACACCGTTATTTTTGGACCAATGTCCATCTCTGTGGCCTGACCGTCTCTAGCCACAACGCTGTCACTTCTGCATTCCTTTGCACCAAATGAAACTTATCCATCCTGCTACCTATGATTTGGGCTCCTGTAGCAAGGTGATGATCCGAGAGGTGGACTCCTCAAGGATCCTCTCCAATCTGCGATTTTGCGGAACTGCAACTCCAAATCACCCCAACCCTCCCCTGGCGATATTTGGGCAATCATGGAAAATTCCTCCTATATCTTCGCAGTTGCAGCATGTGGATCATGCTTCTCATCTTTTTCCTTCTTCTTGAGAGAACACTGTGTGGCGTAATGTCCCATCTCGCCACACCAAAAGCACTTTATCTTAGAGATGTCCTTTCGTCTCCGCTGCTCCTGCTGCCCCTTTGATGCAAGGGCTACATTTTCCTCCTTTTCCTTGAGCTTCGACCCACTGGTGCTGCTACCATAAATTTTGCACTTGAGTAGATCTCTCCTCATCTCTTCCTGCTGAAGTGCTTCCTAGTCCGATAACTTCTCTTTGCCCAAGATGCTTTGGCCAAAGACCTAATAATCTTCAGACACTGAATTTAGGGCTAGCCTGACCATCTCTGTGGCCTGAGGAGCTGATCCCACAACTGTCGGCTGATCTCGGTTCTCCTGAAGTCTAGACAGGATCGGATCAATGCGCTCTCCCTTCTGCATTCTGGTAGTCTGCATCTTCTCCTCCAAAAACATCTTCTGCTGCTCAGAAGACCCCTGATATAACATGGCCAACGCATCCCACATTTCCTTGGTTGTCCCTTTGCCAGAAATGTGTGAAACAATATTATCCTTCAGTCCGTCGAGGATTAACAGTTTGGATTTAGCCATGTTCTTCTTGAAGGCTCTCAATGGTGCGACTTCTACTGGTTCAGCCAATGTACCGTCGATAAAAGTCTTGAGGTCATGTTCATCTAGAAGGAAGGAGATCCTTGCCTTCTAGATTACGTAGTTGGAGGCACCCTCCAACCGGTCTTGGTCACGCAACCCACTAGCTGCCATCTCACCCAATCACTGTCGATTTGTTGCCTCTAACCCTTTGTGCAGTTGGCTCTAAACACACTCCTTGCTTGAGCAAGCCAAATAAAACACGATCTTTGTTGATTCTGCACAGGAAATCAGAGTTTCTTGGGCAAGAAACTCTCTGAGGTCAGAAATCCCCAAATGTGTCTTCAACTACTTTCTTCTGACGCTTTCTGCACCAGCAATCACTGCTACACAGAAATTGCGTTCCACCAGCTTGTTGATTTGCGCTGATCTGTTGTGCTGCTCACTCTGCCTCTGCAAACTGCAAATTGGAAAATCCTATCTCTTTGTCGGTTCACTCAGAGAGAGATTTCCTTGTAGATCTAGCCCTCCTGGCTTGGATTGCGCGATCATTGCGTAGATCGATCTACTGCTTACGCAGCTTTTTGATCCCCGACTTCTTCTTCAACGCTAGGTTTATTGGATCTGCACTCTTGCTCCTAAAACAAGCTCTGATACCATGTGAAAGCTCCTAGATCTGGAATCCTACTGCAGCAAATGATGAGAAATATTCTACTTGTTAATTACTTGAACAAGTTATTTATTGTTTTCTACAGTAAATACTGAAACCCATACACTATAGCCTTCAAAAAATTAAACTGTGGTAAATAAATGTGCAGAAAAACCCAATGCGAGAAAACCGATGCAATAGCTGAGGGTTTGACTATTATGCAGTAATTTTCTGAGTACAAATCTATGATTGTTGACAATGACAAATCATACAGAGGAAATTGACAAATAAAATCTCGTGATAAATCTCTCTTCCATGGGAATCCGACATTGACCTTAGCTCGAGATGAGCTGCTTTGCGCTGCCTCTGCGTTGTGACAACGTCACTCTGCACATTCTCTGCGTCACAACTGATGTTGCCCTCTTTCTCTGCGCTGGATCGCTCTGTTGAATGGAAAAGAGGCCCTTCTGGCCTCTAGAAACTCCCTCCAGTGACTGGCACTGAACCCCAACTGTTTCCTCAACAGAAAATCAAACTCCCTTTGCAGCTCTGCGCAGGCCATGCGTTGCCTCTGTGTGGCTGGCTCTACGCTGCTTTCTGTGGCCTTTACTGCCTCCTCTGTTTTGCACTCTCCGGATCAAGAAACTCTTCCAAATGGAAATTATCTCTGCCCCTCTCTGCAAAATTCTTCTCAATCGATTTTCTCCATGAGCATTGCTCACTAAAGAATTTCAATCTCTAGATTTTCTCTCCTGATGTATCTTCCAAATGATCCATCTAGTCCTTATAATATTCTTGTTGAGTCTTCAACGACCGAGATTAAATTGTTAATCAACGACTAAGATTAACTTGACTTGATCTCTGACTTTTCTAGAAGATTGACACTCTGTTTCTATTAATTTCCTTTAATTATTTTAATTTCCTAAGTTTAGACTTAGGGTCCCATTAAAAAATATTTTTATTTTCATAAAACATAATCTAAGTGGAATTTTCAAAAATTCTTTATGGGTTCTTTGGAATACATGTGCCTAAGCCTCCTCGCAAATTTTGAGACTTAGAACATATCCGATGCTACCAGAAATCAACACTTGAGATGTTGCAGGTGCTCCTCCCATGTCCCGTTGTAGATCAATATATCGTCAAAGAACACCAGTACAAATCTGTGTAGTTTCTTGCAAAACATGTGGTTCATGCAAGCCTAAAAGGTAGCAGGAGTGTTGGTCAGCCCAAAGGGCATAACCAAGAACTCGAAATGGCCATAGTGACACTTGAACGTTGTCTTGGGGATATCCTGATCCCTCACCCGAATTTGATGGTACCCCGAATACAGATCTATCTTAGAGAAGTACTTGGCTCTTCTAAGCTCATGTATGCAGGGGATGGGGTATTGGTTCTTCAATGTCTTCTTGTGAAGGGCTCTATAGTCGATGCACATCCTCAGTGTGCCATCCTTCTACTTCACCAAGACAACCGATGAAGCAAAGGGACTAGAGTTGGGCCTGATGTGCCATAATGTTAACAAATCATGAATATCCCGCTCAATCTCATCCCGATAGGCCTTGGGATGTCTGTATGGGGTCGTGATTACTTCATGGACCCCTGGCTCTAGCTCAATAGTGTGCTCAAACCTCCTATCAGGTGGTTGTCCTGGCGGAATGTCTCCAAACACCACTCGGTACATGTCTAGAAGGGCCTGGATGTCCAGGTGTGGTGGTCGGGGCTTGCCCCCTGCATTAGATATCCTAAGCTCCACGACCCACTCTATATCCCCATGCCTCAAGTCTGCCTCAATCCTATGTACCGATATTGTTTGTAGGGGGTATGAATGCATGCCTCTCAACAAAACCATCTTCCCATTAGGTCCCATGAACTCCATTTCCAATTTCTTCTAGTCTGTGGTAACGTGCCCAAGAGAATACAACCACTGCACACCAAGCACCATGCTAGCGTCTGGAACATCAACCACAAACAAATGGTCCGTCATAGAATAGTTCCCTATCACCACTATCATCCCGGGGACGTATTGTTAAGTTTAGATAACCATGGCGTTCTATGCTTGATGCAATTTTACTTCAATTTTTCTTAGGCTCGACACAAAATAGCAATCACATGAACATGAAAGTAAAATGCTGATAGAATACAATATTAGATCAACAGAAGACAAGCCAAATATAGATCAGATTTACAATTCCTTTTCTCCAGCAAAGATATGAGATATTGTTGCGTTACAGCAGTCAACAAGATGCTTCAACCAACAAAGTCTTTCTCGGTTAGTCAATCTTCCATGTGCAACACCCACAACCCGCAAAGACAGCTCATCATAAGTCAATGCTGGTTAACCCAAAGTCAACGTAGAACAACAACAAAAAGTCAACACTGCAGTTTAGGGCTTCCATCAAACTGCTCAAATTTCCTTGATTTTAGTGCCCAACAATACAACCTCCTAAAATTGAAATTTTGGCAGTGATTTGAGGTCAAGTGACCAAGGGTTGACCACGGTCAATGTTGGTCAACGCTGTAACAATAAGCCCTAAACAGATCCGAAGAAAACGACAGCTTTAGCTCCACACGTGAGAGGGGGAAAAGGCCTCCAAAGGCTATCGAACCAATCAGATCACAATGAGAGAATGTGTGATGAGTTGATGATGAAAATGACCTCCAAGTCTCTCCAATTTATATCCATTAGTGAGGGTGTGTGACACATCTATTAGGCATGTGAGCCTACATTACAAATCTGTTTGACCTTGCACATGTGGAAAATAAATTCAAAATAAATGTTCTGCTCATCCAAACAAGATGATCTTTAGATCAATCTTGCACCTCTTCAAAATAGGATCCAACAAAATTATGACCATTGTTATATGAGCAGTGCAACATGAAGTTTGGACATAGTTTCCCAAAATTAACGCTCCCTCTCAACTAGGGAGAACTCCATCTGTCCACAAGTGCCATCCATCAGTCACATTGTGTACTTTCACCAAACATCATGCGTCATCTTGCCGTAACTTGCTTTGCTAGCTCTTTCTCAAATAGAACAAAAAGGTGAGTCACAAAGACATCACACTTAGCTGAACCGAAGTCAGCTTAGAGGTAAAAACCTCTCTTGGACTCAAAAAGAGTCTCATACTAACCCGAAGCTAGTTTACTGACCCGAAGTCAGTTTAGAGGATAAAACCTCAATAGACTCATAAGAGTCACATACTAACCCGAAGTTAGTTTACTGACCCGAAGTTAGTTTAGAGTTTAAAACCTCAATAGACACAAGAGTCACATAACCGAAGTCGAGTTTAGAGGTAGGAACCTCATCATACTTGATCCCAGATCAAGGTGTTGGACATGTGCCACCTTAGACATAGAGAGTATGACAATCTTTAATGCATCCATCGATATTGCTATTAGTCTATATCCACATTTCCCACCTCATTGGCCAAATAAGAGGTACTTCCCATGAGTCTGAAACTCCATGGGTAGGATGCATGCGGGGTAGAGATCAAAGATAGGCGAACCAACTCAATATCATAATGGTGGGGCTGACTCAACCGGGTTCGGCAAAAACTAGCCCTATATGTATAGCTTCAGAAAGCTATCCCCAAGCCCCCACGGAGCTCCTGGGACTCATGGTCGCTCAAGCAAGACCCTCGAGAAAAGGGTCTTTCCACGATTCCAAGCTTCTCACGGAAGGTTGGGAACTTGGCTTATCCCGAAGTGTAGTGAGAATATACGGGACCTGCTCATCAGTTCTAGCAGTCGAGCCTTACGGTGCCTTGCTTTGCTGTGTCCCGAACAAAGTGGTACACGATATCATGTAATATCCCCTTTCGGGAATATCTCTAAAACACGGGCAACCTCCAACCAGAGATGGACTGGGAGGGCTTTTACCAGATATTTCACCTCTGAAAAGAGGGTGAGATCTGGAGGCTATCTGGCCCTTTCCAGACTCTGTCTAAGAGTATGGGGAAAACACACCAAGTGGTATAGTAACTGGAATGTTCGAGGAGAAAAATAATAGTAGTGCAAGCATACAATAGCATATATATAGAACATGTAACAGATACTCAAGAAATGCGGAGAGAATGCTAAGCCATTTTATTATGTTGAGAAATATAAGTGAGTACAATAGGTGATCAGAGTGATGGCACCTAGACTTGCACAAGGCAAGTGAAGAAATACTCTCAGAATGTTGATGGAATGGCTACTCTCTGATCTGCGTCCAAGCTGCTAGAAAACTGCCGTGTAGCTGCTACTGCTGGAACAAGATGAGTATTTGGGGCTGCTCCCCTACTGGGAATAAGCTGAAACTTTGGAATCAGCCTCTACTCACCAAACCCAGAAAAGCCTAGAGAGCATTTTTGGAATGGACAACCTCCGAAAATCACCCCCTTGAGGATCTACGCTATCCTCCAAGGCTGCACGGCCGACCACCAAAGAGGGGAATCCCACCAAAATAGCCTCAAGCCTACGACGGAATCCTCCCGATGACGAGGCACACCGGCCCCTTGCTCAATCTCCAGGCTCGAATCCTCCAAAAGAAACCCAATCCGGAGCTCCCCAAAAATGGACTGCGTCCTCCCTCTCAAGACTGCGCAGTCTCTGAATGCACTGCTCCTCCACAAAAGCCAAACACCAATCCTCCTGCAAAATACTGATGGAACAACCTCACCCGAGCAGGCACTCAAAGTCCCCTGGGGCTGAGGGTGAGATCTCCGAACGGAAACACTCGGTGCACTAAACAGTGCTGCAGACTAGCTAAACAACCAAAGTGCTCAAGAAGTCGAAATGACCAGCTCAATATCATAAACATCGAATGAGTAAATGAGGAGGCTCTCCTCCCTTTTATAGCAATGGGCCTCTCTCAACCCTAGGCCCCACCATCTCCTACGTAGCCTCCATTTGGCCCACGTTGCCAACTAAAATGCGTTGTCATGGCCCACGTGGTCTAAGTGGGTCCCCCTCTATGTGGTCTCTTGGCCCCCCTTGGCACACTTAAGTCACAACGTTGAGTCTACTAGGGAGTGCACTTTATTTTAGTGAGTTATATTCTCCTTTCACCCACTTTATTTTTATTTTAACTTTATAAAGGCAAAACTAATCAAAATTAATATTTCCAATTAGCTGCTGCTAATTGGGAATATTACATATACCCTTGTAATATCCTCTTTCGGGGATGTCTCTAAAACACAAGCAAACTCCAACCCGGAGATGGGTAGGAGGGCATTTACTAGATATTTCACCTGCGAAAAGAGGTGAGATTTGGAGGCTATACGGCCCTTTCCGGACTGCGACGCAAGAGTATGGGAAAACACACCAAGTGGTATAGTAGGCGAGATACTCGGGAAAAATAACGGTAGTGCAATCATACAATAACATATGTAGAACATGTAACGGTACTCGAGAAATGCGGGGAGAATGCTAAGCCATTTTATTATGTTGAGAAATATAAGTGAGTACAATAGGTGATCGGAGTGATGGCACCTAGACTTGAACAAGGCAAGTGAAGAAATACTCTCGAGAATGCGAGGGAATCGTTTGCTCTACGATGCGCATCAAGGCTGTTGCGGAAAAGCTAACGAGTGTGGGCGCTCTTGCGGAATGAGATGAGTATTTGGAAATTTGCTCCCCTACTACAGTGGTGATACTCTGGAATCCTCCTCTACTCATTAAACCCAGAAAAGCCCAGAGAGCGTTCTTGAAATAGCCAACCCCCGAAAATCACCCCCTTGAGGATCTACGCTATCCTCCAAGGCTCTGCGCTGACACTGAAAGGAATCCACCAAAATACTGCCTCAAACTCTGCCAAAATCCTCTAATGGGCAAGGGCTGGCACCTTGCTCAATCTCCAAGCTCGAAACCCCCAAAATAAACTCAATCCGGAGCTCCCAAGAAATGGACTGCATCCTCCCTCTCAAGACTGCGCAGTCTATGGATGCACTGCTCCTCCACGAATGCCAAACACCAATCCTCCTGCAAAATACTGATGGGACAACCTCACCTAAGCAGGCACTCGAAGTCCCCTGGGGCTGAGGGTGAGATCTCCGAACGGACACACTCGGTGCACTAAACAGTGCTGTAGACTAGCTAAACAACCAGCGTGCTCAAGAAGTCGAAGTGACCAGCTCAATATCATAAATCATTGAATGAGGAAATGAGGAGGCTCTCCTCCTTTTTATAGCAATGGGCCTCTCTCAACCCTAGGCCCCACCATCTCCTACGTAGCCTCCATTTGGCCCACGTTGCCAACTAAACTGCGTTGTCATGGCCCACGTGGTCTAAGTGGGTCCCCCTCTACGTGGTCTCTTGGCCCCCCTTGGCCCACTTAAGTCGCAACGTTGAGTCTACTAGGGAGTGCACTTTATTTTAGTGAGTTATATTCTCCTTTCACCCACTTTATTTTTATTTTAACTTTATAAAGGAAAAATTAATCAAAATTAATATTTCCAATTAGCAGCTGCTAATTGGGAATATTACATGTCAATATGCTTGGATCGATCGTGAAACACGAGATTCTCGAAGAACGAATCCCACTGCGGTTATCACAAAGGATAACGGTGGTATCTAGCACAGCTACTAGTACTGCTCATTGAAGAGCTTTCGCAACCAAACAGCTTCACAACAGGCCATACTCGCTGCAATGTATTCGGCCTCAGCGGTGCTCAAAGCCACCGACTTCTGCTTCCTACTCATCCAAGATATCGAAGCAGAACCCAAGGTGAAGCAACATCCAAATGTGCTCTTGCGATCCACCACACTGCCAACCCAATCGGCATCAGTATATCCATGGAGTCTCAAACTCTCGACAGTGTATCTTAGCCCATGGTTGATTGTGCCCCAAAGATATCTCAACAGATTCTTGGCACCAATCCAGTGAATGTGATGAGGTTCAACCATATGTTGACTCAAAGTGTTCTTTGCAAAACATACGTCCGGACGGGAGTTCACTAAGAACATCAGGGCCCCTACGAGTTGTCGATACTCGGTAGGATTTGCTAGCACGGGCCCAACAACGTTTCCACTCACCTTCTTAAAGTTGAGTTCGATCGGTGTTGACACAGACTTACAGTCCACCATAACAAATCTCTCCAGCAACTTCACGACATATTTTCCTTGAGAAAGGAAAATCTCGCCTAGCCTCTGCCAGACCTTCAAGCCTATGAAGTAATGCATTAGTCCTAGGTCTTTCATCTCAAACTCGGAAGCTAGCTCCCTCTTACACTGATGAATGAGAGGGTCAGCACCTGTCAGGAAGAGATCGTCCACATAGAGAACCAAAATGAGAGGCCTTTCTCTATCAACCTTAAAATAAAGGTTCGGATCAGCATTACTTCGAGTGAAGCCCAGCTTCATCAAGTAGCTATCTATCCTCTCGTACCAAGCCCGAGGGGGCTTGCTTCAACCCATAGAGGGCTTTCTTCAACCTACATACATAGGTGTCTCTATCTCGGACTTCGAACCCCAGAGGTCGCTCCACATACACCTCTTTCTTTATAGAACCATGTTGAAAAGCGGTCTTCACATCCATCTGATGGAGACTCCATCCTTGCGTTGCAGCAAGGGAAATAATAGATCGGATGGTGGTATAGCGGACCACAGGTGCATATATATCATCATAATCTATGCCTTCTTTTTGAGAGAAGCCTCGGGCAACAAATCTTGCCTTGTACTTTTCAGCACGTCCATCAGATCCATGCTTGATCTTATAGAGCCATTTCAAGGTGACAACAGATTTGTCCTCCGGTCTCGAGACCACTTCCCAGACATCATTTTTCATAATGGACTCATATTATTCGTGCATAATATCCTTCCAAACTTGATGCTTTACAGCTTCTTCAAATGATCTAGGCTCAAATTATACTATCGTACTTATTGCTGCTAGATACCCTTGGTATCTCTTCGGCTTCTTGCTTTCACGGAATGTCCCCCCTGGGGCAACATGTCTCTCAGCATCTGCGAGAGTATCCCTAAGCCATGAGGGTCTTCTCTTATTTGAAGGAGGTGGATCAATAGGATCCATAGGTCCTTCAACATCGGGCATCAGGTCATCCTTCGGCTCTTCCTGCTTCTTCATCTTCTTTGTTTTCCTTGGAGCTAGGAAGATTTCTCACTTTCTTGAGGGCAACATCTTCATCAAAGGTGACATCGTGGCATATCTCCACTTATCTTTGACTAGGCACATAGATTTTATATGCCTTCGAAGTTTCACTGTAGCCCACAAACATTCCCTTCTTTCCAGAAGAATCCAGCTGGCTTTTCTTTTCTTTCGGCACATGAAAGTAAACAAGACAACCAAAAAATCTAAAATGAGAAACATCATGTTTCTTACTAGAGAAGACTTCTTCGGGAGTTTTGCAGTCCAAAGCGGAATGTGGGCATCTATTTTGAATGCACACAATAGTTTTCACAACTTCTCCCAATAGAAACTTCGGAAAACCTTGATCACATAGCATGGCGTGGGCAGCTTCTACAATAGTCCTGTTCTTTCTTTCAGAAACACCATTTTTCTCAGGCGTGTACGCTATTGTGGGCTCCCTCTTAATGCCAGCTTCTGTGCAAGAGTCTTCGAATTCATTTTTAACTTCGGGCATCCTTGCACCACCTTCCTTGCTGAAGGTGTGTAAACCTTCGGTATCATAACTTTGTTTGAAGAGTTGTATCACATGACATAACCCCCAATGGACTTCCTCCAACCAGGTAGAGTGTATCAACTCTAAAACCAATAGAAAGAGCTTCCTGAAGTTCTTCTTCCAAATACGTACCTTTCCACCAACGAATGCCACCTTGAACCCTTTGTCTTCCATTGTCGAAATGGACACAAGGTTCTTCCTCAAATCAGGTACGTACAACACATCTTGTAATTGGAGGACTTGACCTTGAGATATATGGAGGGTCACAGTCCCTGTCCCTTTCATGGGATAGGTGGCATTATCTCCAAGGATAATTTCCATATTAGTATCCTTATTAACCAAATCAGAGAGGGCTTCTTTATAACCAGTGAGGTGCCGTGAAGCACTACTATCAATCAACCAAACATTCAGGGTGTCGGGTGGAGATGCAACAGAGAGGGCAGATACAAGAATAATCTCTTATTATCAAAAACATTAGACTCATCGTACTTGAAATTTCTTGACCTCTTGAAAGGTTGCCCATTTCCACTATGATCAGAGGGAGCCTTCCTTTTTCCTTTGAACCTGTTGTTCCTACCATTCCCTCTCAAGTTGTTGTTGTCATCATTCCTGAGAGATTTCCTTCTATTAGGGCACTCTCTTGCATAGTGACCAGTCTTGTTACAAGTGTAACATCTTCCCTTCCTTCCTTTGGGCCCCGCTCTACCATGGTTTTGATTTCTCGGGCCACCATGGTTCTTCTTCTTTGCATGAGCGATGAAGGCAGTAAGGTCACTTCCATTTCCATTAGAGGCATACTCCATTCTTGTTTCCTCTTGAGTGCATCTCATCAATATTTCATCAAAATCAGGAATCACATTATTTTTAAGAATAGTTGTATTGAATACATGTTCATCTGGAGACCTCCAAATTGTCTCAGACAACTCTCTGGATGAATATTGCTTCCCTGACTGGAGGTTATTCCTGATTTTCGTGAGAAGCACTCTATAAAATGGATTACTTAGTTATCTTACCCTTCTTAATCATCTTCAATTGATTCTTTGAAGAAAAGATTCCAATTAACGTGCTAACCCTAAAAATACTTTGGTTATGCATATAATTCTCTTGTGTTGAGCTCAAAGGTAAAACAACCAAGTGCTTATATGAATAGAATCTGGATAAACATCTTCTACCTTTTGATTTCCCCTATTCATAACGATATTTTGTAAAACGATAGCGCATTTAGTGGAAATATTTGAATCCTCCACTGCTGAATCCATGACAACTTGTCCCCCGCACATAGTCCATGACATCTTGATCTTCTAGCGCCAAATCCAAGGACATCTTCCATGCATGATAATCGGACTTATCAATCAATTTATCATCAACCTTGAAACCCTTGTAGGTTGAGGAGGCCATTTGTCCTTGATAGGATTTCTTCCTTCAGAGATAGCTTCTAACACTAGCTTGGACTCTTGGACTTTGTCTTCACCTCAACTCTAATACCATGTTAAATTTAGATAGTCATTGTAATATCCCCAGCGGGAAATAACCAGTAATACACAGCAAAATAACAAGCAGCTATATAGAACAAAATGCCAGAACTGGAATATGGAACAAATACACATAAAAATCCAGAAATGCTAAGCCATTTTATTAATTTGAGAATATAAATGGGTACAATGGATAATCAGAATAAGAGCACCTATCCTTGCACCAGGAAAGTGAAGAACCCTCTCAGAAACAGGAAATGGCTACTACCGAAACTGCTTCCCAGCTGCTGGAAGAAACCGCCGTAAACTGCTGCTGCTGGAATGAACTGAAGCTAGGGGCTGATCCCCTTGCCGGAATGAGCTAAAAATCTACAGATCACCTATACTCGCTGCTCCAGACAAAACCCAGAAACCATATACCAAACGGACCACCTTCGAAAATCACCCCCAGAAACCCTCCTCCTACAAAAACGCTGTGCCTCCAGGAACAGCGCAGAAGCTCAAGAAACACGCTGAGGAAAGGGCCTGAATCCTCCTGCAAAACCTCCGGCTGAAATGGCAACCTCCTCAAGGCTGAAAAACGCTGAAACCACTGCCAAATAACCACCCAACAAAGCTGCTCAACAAAGACTGCGTCCTCCTCAACTGAAACTGCGTCCTCTCTCCTGGACTGCGCAGTCACTCAAAAGGGCAGCTCCTCTGCAAAACGTCCACCAGAAACCTCTGCAAACCACCAACTGGAACTGAAGGAAAAACCTTGCTCGAGCAGGCACTCGAAGTCCCCCGGAGCCAAGGGTGAGATCTCCGACAGGAGACACTCAGTTCGCACTAAACAGTGCTGCAGACCGACTAAACAACCGGCGTGCTGAAGTAGACAGAAGTCTAGCTCTCAATATCAATAACATATCCATAATGCCAAATGGAGTGAAACCCCCACCTTTTATAGTGCTAGCTCCCTTAAAACCCTATCTGCGTCCTTGAGTTCCTCTTTGACCTGCGCAGTTACCTTAGGAGTTTACGTGAGGCCTCTCTCATGTGTGTGTGGACCCCCAAGGCTTTCCCCTTTAAGTTACAACGTTGCCTCTACTAGGGAAACACTTTATTTTATTTAAGTGAGTTGGACCCCTTTTCTCACTTTTATTTATTAATTAACTATAATCGGCAAAACTATACAAAAATCAAATATTCCAATTAGCGGTGCTAATTAGGAATATTACAGTCTCCCCCGGCAAAACGTTGCTTGTCCTCAAGCAACTGAAGTGATGGATGCTGTAAAGTCTGCTCGCTCTCCCAAGTGGCATCCTCATCCGGAAAAAATTGCTTGTTCTCAAGCAGTGCTTGAACAAGCCTACTCTCTAGCTGATGCTCCTCACCGATACTGCAAAATGTGCCTGGGTCCCACTGAAACCTCTCTATCTCCTGCATCACCCTGATATGAAGGGATATCTCAATGCCAGGATCCCAAACTGGCCTCTCACAGTACCGGCCAACCAATAGTCCTCCCGGATCCCATCGCCACTGTGGCCAATAATCGCACAAGTCCCACAGCTCGGACTGTGCACTGCCTCTGGCTAAGACCAATGCTCCAAGAGGTGAAGACCACCAACAAGCATCAATGCTCTCGGGCTCCTGCTGCGCTGTACCTGTAGCTGCATATGCTACCCCTCCAACTGCATACCAGCTCATCACCTCTCTCCAATCCAAGTTGTGACTCAATCCCATGCTGATCCTGCTCTCCCGAAATCGGGATGGAGTGCTGAAGAAATGATGTCCTGTGCCGCCCTGCCAGCTGGAATCTATAACCTCCGTTATGTCCAAGGGCCCCTGCTCGACTGTGCTCCCTACGAGGAATACCGTACCATCTAGAGGGTACCAACTCATGATCTCCCGCCAGTCCATCCTAGAAGAAGAATCTGATGTAGCAACAACAACGGTATATGGAACATGCCTGGGATGTTGCCGCCATCCTGTAATCAACTCCCACTGCTCTACCCTGTCTGTCAATGGAAGCTGCCTGTATAAGGAAGCCCCTCTCTCTATAATGGGCAAAAGTGGGCAAGGTATGCTGCAAGCTCCATCGATGTACTCCTGGAGAGTGCTACCCACTAAAAACGTTGCAGCTCTGCTGGCTGCGAGTACATCTATCTGCGCCCCATCCCAGTGTCGACCCAAAGATGGATGCTCCAACATATCCAACAGCTCCTGCTGTCTACTAGCCCCCTGCATAACAATCCCATCAACCTCCAACACCTCCAGAGGATATGGATCTGTAACGGCTGTCACCGTACTCGATGTCAATGCAGCTGACTGCTCCTCCCCAATGGCTGACCCCGCGGTTAGCTGCATATCCACCACAGACTCGATGTGAGTGCCCATCTGGCTCTCTCTCAAAGGAATATCATGCCCGATGTGAGTAGTGTCCTCCTCTGTCGACTCAGGCTCCATCACCTGCTGCTCTAGCTGAAGTGTCACAAGTGACTCTTCACCCAGAGTATCTCTCGCAGAGTCCCATGACTGCTCACCCTGGACACTAGTATATAGCTCCGGTCTACTGTCACCATCCATGCATGACTGTCCTCGCTCCCCAGAAGCGACCTCAACTGATCCTATGGACTCATGCGAAAAGGAGTCCTCACCCTGGCATACAGAAGGAATGCCCTCCTGTTCTACCTCCGCCGTCTCATCTGCATAGAACATGCCATCCACCCTCTCGACAAGGTATCGATACAGTGTCTGGAGCCCAGACACATACTGGGATACTACCTCTGCTGTACCCCGTATCCTCTGCTCATGCATGATCTCGACATGCCCTGAGGGAAAAATGATGCATGTCTCCCCCATGACCTGCTCCCCAAGCGTAGGCTCAGTGATGACTGATGTACCACCTCTGCAAAGGATCATCTCATCCCCCAACCTGTGGCTGTCAACTAGCACACCAGCCAAGTGCCACTGCTGAGAAGTCTCTCGCCTAGTGTGCTGAGGGCCATCCAAACATATTGGCTGTACCTCGCATACCCTGCTGCTCATGCCCAAAGTGCCGAAGGACAACAACAAAATCGGTTGTGCCCGTGAGTGATGTAGAAGAGGGTCAGGTGTGTGAATCCCCACAGGTACCGTCAAGTACCGCTCCTCTGTCTTCCCATCGATCCTGGGTGAACTACTCCAAAAGGTAAGCCCAGTGTCCCTGTCCATGAGTCTCTCTGGAAGCAATGCTCTAAGACCCTGCCGTGTAGCACCGTATGCCCTCGCATACCACTGATCATCCATACACTCCTCAACATGCCACTGCACACTGAGGCATACCTCGTTATGCTGCTGGATACCATGTGCTACTGCTGTAGCCCCCTGTACCATCTCGTGCCCTCACTGTGTCCAGGCATCGGTCACTCTCCGCATGCTCTCAATGTGATGTAGGATACTCCTACTCCACAATGCAGTCCCACACACTATGGTACACCACCATGCTACTCCATGTCCACCGGCAATCCACCGCTCAATGCTAGAGGCTCCCACACATCCATGGATGTGATGTCCTAGAGCTGTGCCTCTACATATCGGACTACCACCAATCGGTATCGTCATGTCCACCGTCGCATCACTATACCCGCCAACAAATGGATCATCACTGCAAATCCTCCTCAAGGGGTCCGAGAAGTGAATCTCCCTGTGTGTCAGTAGTGTTACCACCATTGCTCGGCTCCGCTGCGTCCTCTGTGCCCCACACAAAGGTGAAGGATCCTTGGCCCTATGCAAGGTGCCATCTGGTGGCCTGCCAATGCCACCTCCTCCGACAAGCTCCTGCCAAGGTGTGCTGACCACCCCGTGATCCCGTGTATGAATGTCATGCCAAGACAACTTAGGGAGTCTGCCCATAAACTGGTTGGCCACTGGAGCTGACCAAAACTGCTCATGCTCTACTACTAGGCCAACTGTACTCTCCAAGACATAGTCAGCCGACCTGCCTGGGAAACAGTAGGTGATCCCACCTGGATCCCAATGCCAATCTGGGGTTCCTGTACTCCCCATGCATAGAAAATCCCGTTGAGCTACACTCGGATCCATCCCTATCTCCATAGCCCGCTCCACTGAGTACCAACTCAAAATCTCTTGCCATCCAACCTCAACATGTGGATGTTGTACGCTGTGCAACTCTGATCGTCTCATACCGCTATCCAACTCAACATATGAGATCTGACTAGGTGGCTCTGCCTCTCTCTCTCCAATGGGAAGAGATGACCCAACAACACTGCTGGTCCCATCCATGCATGCCTGAAGGGGAATGATCTGACGCTCCCACGTGCCCTCTGGTTGTACCATCAGGGAATCCAGCTGTTCCCCAATGCGGACCAACTTGGCCGCCGACTTGGCACAAGTCACTCTCATACCCTCCAGCTCCTGGTCCTGCAACAAAATGGCCTCCCGTACTGACGTGGCCTTCTCCGTCAAAACTCGAAGGTCCGTCCGAAGCCGATGATACCGCTGTCTGCGACCATCATCCAATACCTCTGTATCTCCTAGTGCCTCATCGATAGTGGATATATCTCCTGATACCTCACCCATCTGTCGTGTGCTGCTACCACCCGAAGACTCGGACATGGCTCCAGTCATCACCTCACTGGATGGCTCTACCGGGGTAGGCTCTACCTCCTCCACTACGATATCAACCGGCACGATCGAGGAGGTCTCTAATGATGGTGAGTCCTGTGTCACACTAGGTGTATCCTCGAACTCCCTGCAATCCTGTGTGTCCTCATCCTCCAAGTGCGAGGTAACCATTTTAATGGTTTTCCTCTCCGATACTCGGTCAAGCTGGAAAGAGGTATCCAACTTGTCCACCGAAGCTTTTTCTGAGCGCCTGGATGACCTGTCAAATGTCGGTAGATGGAATCTGTCCACTGTGCGCTGTAAGCCCCTATCATGTGAGTGCTTGTTCCCTCTGTGAAAGTTGTGAGGTCTACTATCACGCTGGAGCTGAACATAATCTCTACTAGCTGTGCGGTGGTAGTCTCCACCATGATGATGCCGGTGCCCCCTGTGATGATCACGGAGTCTAATGCCATACTGGATCTGGACATATTTTCTGAACGAGAGAGCCTCCGTGAACGCTGGTCTGAAAGCCTGGTACTCTGCAAAAATGTCAGCCATCCGAGCCGGATCCATCTCGCTGTGCTGCTGTCCCTGCGTCATCTGGCAAGAAGGTAGGCATGGTAGGGCGTTTGGGTGTATGCGATGCCATATGCTGAGTGGCATCATGCTCCCGCAAATGGTGGGATGTGCCTGATCCTTCACCGACCTGGAAAACCCTAGGGGTTTCTCTCTGTGCTACCTCTACGGCTGCGAGCCTCTGTGACATATTTTGCATGTGATGGAGGATTGCATCCAGTTTTTTATCTGTGTCTGCCATCGGCTCTTTCTGCTATGTGTCTACAGGTTCCCCATGAAATGGCACTGCTGCTCCAAAACCATACTACTGCTTAACTTCGACCTCCGATTTACCCACTGAAAACTACTCGGAAAATTCCAGGAATTTGGAAAGGTGATCCTTGCCCAAAACCCAGAAAAACCCAGAAAACGTTTCTTCTAATTCCAAACTTCAAAATTTGACCCTTTTTATTTTGGCCCTTTTTCCAATTGCGTTTTTGGTACTGCAACTGCTATTGCTCTGTATGATCTCTTTCCCGATGTCATAGACCACAGGCTGAGCCAGAATTATGCTCTAATACCACTGTAATATCCCCAATGGGAAATAAACAGTAATACACAGCAAAACAACAAGCAGCTATATAGAGCAAAATGTCGGAACTAGAATATGGAACAAATAGACATAAAAATGCCGGAAATGCTAAGCCATTTTATTAATCTGAGAATATAATGAGATACAATGGATAATCAAAATAAATGCACCTATCCTTGCTCAAGGCAAGTGAAGAATCCTCTCAGAAAAATAGGAAATGGCTGCTACAGAAACTGCATCCCAGCTGCTGGAAGAAACTGCCGTAAACATGCTGCTGCTGGAATGAACTGAAGCTAGGGGCTGATCCCCTCGCCGGAATGAGCTAAAAATTGGCAGACCACCTAAACTCACCACCCCGGACAAAACCCAGAAACCATATACCAAACAGACCACCTCCGAAAATCACCCCCAGAAACCCTCCTCCTACAAAAACGCTGTGCCTCCAGGAACAGCGCAGAAGCTCAAGAAACACACTGAGGAAAGGGCCTGAATCCTCCTGTGAGCATAGAATGGAATAACCAATCTCCTCAAGGGCAGGAAACGGAAATAACGCGGAAATAACCATAACAAAAACGCTCCCACCAGAGGCTCGTCCTCCCCATGACTGAGTCCCACTCTCTCCTATAGCCGAAGCGGGTCACTCAAGGGCAGCCCGACTTGCCGACGTCCACCGGGAAAACCGCACCAAATCCACCAACTAGGGCGAAGGAAAAACCTTGCTCGACGGAGCACACTCGAAGTCCCCCGGAGCCAAGGGTGAGATCTCCGACCGGAGACACTCAGTTCGCACTAAACAGTGCTGCAGACCGACTAAACAACCGGCGTGCTGAATTAGACAGAAGTCTAGCTCTCAATATCAATAACATATCAATAATGCCAAATGGAGTGAAACCCCCACCTTTTATAGTGCTAGCTCCCTCAAAACCCTAACTGCGTCCTTGAGTTCCTCCTTGACTTGCGCAGTTACCTTAGGAGTCTATGTGAGGCCTCTCTCATGTGTGTGTGGACCCCCAAGGCTTCCCCTTTAAGTTACAACGTTGCCTCTACTAGGGAAACACTTTATTTTATTTAAGTGAGTTAGACCTCTTTTCTCACTTTTATTTATTAATTAACTATAGTCGGCAAAACTATACAAAAATCAAATATTCCAATTAGCGGTGCTAATTAGGAAATATTACTAAACCACAAAACTGTATTTTGTCCTCTCTCTTGCTTTGTCATTTACAACTGCTTACTGTTGTCAAATAATAATGTGCTCAAGTGACTTTTAGGGAATGTTTATTTCTAAGTGTAGGTTAGTCATCTTCTCATAACCCTGATAATGAGCTTAACTTTGTAAAACTAGCCAAAAAATTAATATTGCCAGTGGTTGCTACTAAATGGGAATAATACAGTCCTCACAGTGATGGATGCTAAAAAATCTTCTCACTCTCCCAAGTGGCATCCTCATCTGACAAGTTCCTCCACCTCTTAAATACTCTGGCCAATCTGCCGCTCCGTCATGCCTCTCATGTCTATGATGGCTTCTAGCCTTCAACATGGGCAGCCTCATCATCTTTGTTGGTGGAAAGCTCCTCGGTTGCGGTCTGCTACCAAAGCCTTTTTCAGCGAGGATACATGGAGATATGTTGTGGATCTTGCTACCTATGGGTAACTCCGGCTCACCTGCAACCTCCCCGATCTTGTATCTGCTGTATGGTCCCGCAGAAGCGGGAGCTTGAGCTTCTCGACCCCTTGAGAGCCATGAAACGGAGGCTAGCAGAGGATGTGCTATGGAAGTTTTCCAAATCCTTTCACAACGGTGGCAATGAGATACGGCGGGATTCTTGATTTGATTCATCTGCAAATGCGGCGGTCGGATGTCTCATGTTTCCTTGAGTGGATATGATTACTATGTTTGTTCGGTGATGATCACTCCAGAGGACACAGATTTATTTCTTGAAGACCAAAGTGAGGTCTTCGACGATTTCAGGAGTTGAACTCTTGTGGAGACTCGGTGGTCGGAAGATCAAGTCTAAGGTCGGACAATGTGTAATATTCCCAGTTAGCGACGACTAATTGATAATTTTGATCAATTTGCCTTATATAATTAAATTATAAATAGAGGTGAGTGAGCGCTTCATAACTCACTCTAAAAATAAAGTGCACTCCCTAGTAGACACAACGTTGTAACTTAAATGAACAAGGGGGGCAAAAGGACCACGTGAGGAAGGGCCCATGTGAACACTTGGAGGGAGAGACGAGCGCGAGGTTGAGTTGGCGACGTGGGGGCCAAGAAGCTACGTTGGATAGAAGACCTAGGGTTTGAAAACCAGGTATATAAGAAGAGGAAACCTCCTCATTTGAAACATTAGATGTTATGATATTGAGCACGGTCATTCGACTTCTTGAGCTTATTTGGTGTTTAACTTTGTCTGCAACAACGCTGATGCTTAGTGTCTCCCGTTCGAAGATCTCACCCTCAACCAAGGACTTGATGCCTACTGGGTGAGGTTTTCTCTTCGGTATTTTGGTGGGAGGATAAAGTTTTTGTGGTGGAGCTTCTCTTCTGGGGGCGCACGCGGTCCACGAGAGGAGATAGGTTCACTTGGTGGGGGGGTTGGTTTTGTCTTGTTCGAATTGGAGCTTTGAGTTTGAGCAAAGGGCCGACCCTTGCCCATTGGAAATTTTGGTGGGTTTGAGGCTGTATTTTTGGAGTGTTCTTCGAGGGCGAGCGCGAGCCTTTCGAGGATGGCGTGAATCCCCGAGATGTGTTTTTACGGGGGTCGGCTATTTGCGGCACGGGCTTTGCGGGTTTGATAGTGAGGGCGTGCAGTTTGAGCATTTTAAAGGAGGGTAGCCCCAAATCTTCATATGATCCCAGCCGGTAATGGCAACTGACGATTCTCCGGCGATTTGGACGCAATCAGTTTGCAACCATTTCTCTATCATTAAAACTTTTCTTCCCACTTGCGAGTGCAAGTCTGGGTCGCCATCACTGCAGTCACCTATTGTACTCATTTATATTCTCGGTGTAATAAAATGGCTTCGCATTCCTATCCATATTTCTTAGTGTCTGTTTATGTCTACATTGCTATTATATACTTGCACCTCTGTTATTTTTATCTATACGAACGATACTGTTAGTATACCACTTGGTGTGTTTACCCCATACTATTAGATAGAGTACGGGAAAGGGCCGGTGGCCTCGAGGATCTCACCCTCTTTCGGAAGGTGACATATGCGGTAACGCCCTCCCGGTCCATCTCTAGTTGGAGTTTGTTGTGTTCGAAGATATCCTTGAAAAGGAATCATGCAATGGAGGAAGTACACTCTTGGAGAGTTTGTTGACTATTGTGCGGAGCGACGTGGAGGGTGCAGGTTCCCATACAACCCCCGACGAGAATGGGGTTGCGGAGAGGAAGACGAGATCCATCATTAGAGCACATGAAAAGCCATGTTACACATGATCGGGGGTTACGTTTGTTTTGTGGGGGGGCACAAAGCTGTTGTATACTTACTGCAAACAAAGAGTCATCGTGCCTTGGGGCATGTGACTCTAGAGGAGAGCTTTTCTAGGAAAGAAACGTGTTTGGTCACTTTCGTATCTTTGAGTATATTGCATACTCCTACATCCCCAAGGAAAGGGACCAAGCTAGAGCCACTTGTGAAGGGTATCTTTGTGGGCTATAGTGAGACCTCGAAAGCCTTTCGAGTCTATATTCTAACCGAGGAAAGTTGTTATCAAGCGGGATGTGAGATTGAGGAGGACTGAGCTTTCGAGAGGTCACGAGGTTAGAAGTACAGATCGACGGACACTCACGACAACAGTTGAGTCGGTCACGGAATCCCGGTGGGTAGGGATCGGGAGGATCCGGTACATCTATGACGATATGCGAGTAAAGTCGATGAACGGTGGCTCGCCAGTTGAGAGGGTGGTGCTTGAGTAGCATACACTGTGATCCTCGCGGTTCACTAGGGGTCCATTAATGGACGGTTCACACGGTACTTTAGTGTCTACGATTTCGAGTTCGAGCGAGAGGACGACGAAACGAACGGTCGAAGTTCGAGTTCGATGAGGAGGAGGGTTTCATTCTCCGGTGGGGGAAGGTGTGCTGAGAGAAGCCCAAGTGGCTTCGGAGATACCTTCGAGAGGCCACATACGTTGCGCACCTGAAGACGATCGGTAGACCACTGAGAGGTTTTGTGGCTATGGCAATGGTTGCTGTCATTGACTACGAGCCTTCTAGCTATGAGGAGAAGCTGGCAGCGGTCTGGAGAAGGCCATGCGAGAGGGTATTCTTCTATCATGAAGAATGATGTTTGGGAAGGTGGTGCCGAGCTTGAGGGCAAGCCCGTGGTGACTTCGAGATGGCTTTACGAGTAAAGCATTCTCTGAGATAGCGACACATTGAGAAATTCAAGCGAGGTTTGTGGCTAGAGGTTCTCCCCGGTGGGGGTAGATTATGAGGAGACCTTCGCTCCGTGCCTCGATATACTTCGATTCGCTCCATTATATCGATAGCAGGCGAGAGATGGGTTGGAAGATCCACAGGATGGATGTGAAGACCGCATTCTCAGTAACTTCATACGGGGAGGAGAGGTGTACATTGAGCGACCACGGGGCTTTGAGGTTACTGTGGGAAGGAGTCCCATGCGTGCGGACGAAGAGGGCCTTTATGGCCTAAAGCAAGCTCCCAGGCTTGGTACTCCGGAATGAATACATACTTGCAGGAGATGGGTTTCACATGAAAAGTGGCGGATAGAACTTATACTTCATTGTGATAAGGTGAGGATCTCTCATTACAGTGTTGTATGTGGACCAGCTTGGTCATTACGGGTGCGAGAGGGGAACTCATGAAACCTTTTGCAAGAGATCTTGCGTCGAGGTTTGAGATGAAGGACATCTCGGCTTGATGCATTACTTTTTGGGTTTGGAGGTGTGGCGGAGAGGGGGCATTTCTTCTGTGGGGGCGGAAGTATGTTGTGGACGTCCTTAGCGGATTCCACATGGAGGATTGTAGACCCATGTCGACACCGATGATCCCCACCAAGCTGGAAAAGGCTTCATGCTTCGGTTTACGAGTTGATGGATACCATTGTACGGAAGAGTTGATTGGTTCCTTGATGTGTTGGTCAACACCGGACACGGATATGTTTTACCAGTCAACACGATGAGTCGTTTATGTGTAAGCCTAGGAAGGTTCCTTTGGTTAACATAAACACATTTTGCGATAACACGGGGGGGGACAATGGATTATGGTACGGACTACGAGCGAGGGGGGGATGGAGTGAGATTGGCAAGTTACAACGGTTCTGATTGGGCGAGGTTGTGCTTGATAGGAAAAGAGAGCACTTCGAGTGTTGTTTTGGGTTGAGTTCGGCGGTGGTGTCATGTAGGTTAGAGCGAACGATCGATGGTCGGGTTTCGCCCAGGCAGTATATAGCGGTCGGTCTAGCTAGTTGTCGGGTCATTCGGCTTCGCAAGATGTTGTTTAGCTTGTTGGTCAGCGGGTAAAACCTTCGATCGATTCTTGTGATAATCGAAATTTGCATTAAACTCACGGAAAATCCAATATTTCATGATCGGTCAAAGCATGTCGACGTCGAATGTCACTTCATCGGAGACTATGTGCGGAAAGGGAGCGTGAAGCTCGAATATATTCCCAACGATGAGCAAGGTATAAATATTCTTGCAAAGCCTTTCACCCAGGCAAGCATGTCTACTTCGGAATAAGATGGAATTGTGGTGAGGAACACCTTCCTCGGTAAGAGAGTGTTGAAATTCTGGGAGGACGAGGTGGTTCCATAAGGCTTTGATCTTTGGCCTAGGGAAAAAGTGTCCAAAAAGAATTTAATTTTCTCCTAAAGTGACTTTATAAAGTTATAAAGTAAAATCTAATTTAAAAGTGACTTTAAGTGATAAAGTTATAAAGTCTAATTTAAAAAATGACTTTAATAAAGTTAATATAAAATTTGAAAGGAGAAAGTGACTTTGGAAAATAAATGACTAAGTGGGTCTTTATTAAAGTGAGGTAATTTAAAAAATAGAAAGGTGAATTTAAAAGTATTTAATCTCGACCCCTAGATCTAAAGCAGTTCAACCATTGGTTGAGATAACCAAAAGTCACTTAGAGAGTTCTATTAAAGTGTTGACCACACTTTGTCAACGACATATTGATACACCCCATTTTTCAAAATGGGACTTATCATCTTCCGGAGCTCGTGTCATCCCGATTTCATCGCCGATCGACGGTTTTTATAATGATGTAAACCCATTACGCATTTTATGATGTAAATAATCTAAGTAATTTGTCCATGTATGCAACAACCTAGGTAAAGCCTAGTATGTTGTTGATGACTTCCATCTTAGGGAGGTTTTGTCTCAACGATTCCACGAAGTGATAAGAAACATTGATTTTCCCTCTGACCTCACCCCAAAGCTAGGGTGGAATTTGTCATCTCGGCTTGTACTAAGTGGGTCTAGTGTTTTTATCGAGTCCTTGTAGTAGTTTCAACTACTTAAATTCTACTAGAATCATGTTTTGAGTCGCGAGAATTGGGTATTTGTTAGTCCCCATACGAATAGGTATTTCCCCTTGTGTATGCAAATGTATTATCTCATGTAAAAGGGTTGGAAAAATAATTATAATCCCCTCTCGGTCAATTAATTAAATTTTCTGATCAATTAATTTAAAAATCTTAAACAGAAATTTAATTAATTTAGGGTCTAAGTTAGGATTAAATCTTTAAAGGCAATTGTGGGTCCTTGAAGAATGATTTGGAAGCCCAGGCCAAAAGGGAATATTAAATTTTAAGAAATTTTGGACCTTTGGGCCTTGAGTGGTTAAGTCAAGGTCAAAAATTTTAGGTAATTAACTCAAAAATAATATTTTTGAGTTAATTAAGGGTAATTAAATAGTCTAATTAATTTTCCCAAATACGATAGTAGGTTTCAGATCTCTCTTCATAATCTTATCTTTCAATAATCTCACTAATCATTTCATATTTTAGCACCTAAACATTTCGGTTTGGCTTCTTGTGCAGGTGGCGGCTCCCCACTTATTCATATTTTTGTTCCCAGGACAAAAATCCCCCCTTGATATATCTTCCTTTATCTCGTTGTTCTATTACCATTTTAGAATTAGTTTCTACGTATTCAGTGGCGACTCCAATTCTTCATTTTCTTACAAGAGTTCTTGCCAAAAATTTCTCTTCTTGAAAACCTTTTGACTATTCTTGAACACGGATCTGTTAAAAATCATAAACAATATCATGGATATTTTTTTTTTTTTTTTTTTGGTGTAATTTTGCTAATATTGAGTTGTCATGATCTCCCTCAAATGGATAAATTACCTTATTTTCAAGGAAATGATACGAGTTGGTGTCAGTTTCATTTGTTTGCTTTTCTGGCGGTGGAATAGATTTACTGATTGCAAAAAATAATTTCGAGGATAAAGATGAAAACTTTTGTTCTTACTTTTTGGCGAGGATATTCTTGAATAGTTTTACGGAAAAACTTTGATAATTCATTTGATACTTTTGAATCAATTGTAGGCGCCTTTAAGGAAAAATGGTGATAAAAAGAGAATCGACATTTGGTAAGAGAGATCGTTGCCATAAAAAAGAAAAGAAAGTAAACATTTAGAAGAATTTAACGGGAGATTTAATGGTATCATGAAAATATCTCAAACTCATAAGCCTTACGATGGATCTCTTCGAATTTTTACATTGATGCTTTTAGTTACGATGCTTCATATGAGTTAAGGCACGCTAAAACTACAAATTATAAGGCTTGTCAATCTTCGAGGAGATTGAAAAGGATAAGCATACGGAATGTCCCAAAACTCCGATTTTTGATGAGTCTTTGAGAAGATACTAAGTTAAAGAACCTCTGAAGATGATGATGACCCTGTAAGATTAATGCAAAAACTTGAAAGCATGGAATAATGTACTAAAAGCTTGAAAACATGGAGCTTAATCAAGCGAAATTGATCTACGAACATGCTAAGGAAATAAGTGTCTTACGAGGCTAGATTGGTCCAAATGGAAAGAACAGCCTTAATTCCCAACCTAGAAATAATAATGCTTTGCGGAAAGGAGCCTATCTAATGAGCGAGAGATGCGACAAATCCAACTTGAGAATGCCAAATCTTGTGGATGAAGCTACGCATGATAGCAGAACTGTAATGATCTTCATGAAGAGGTTACTTGCCATGTTGTCAAAGAATCATAGCTAGTAGAATGGGGTCGAGCCATCAAATTAATGTTGTTGGTAGGTTTATCATATGCATATAGAAGATCATGAAAGTTATGTTAAGGAACCGACTCAGGATGATTAAGGATGTGCAGCAATCATATGCAAATAATTCAAAACATGGAAGCCTTAAATCAATCTTCAAAATAAGATAACTTTACCATGGAAGCAAAGTCATGCACGAAAATAAATGTCATGGAAAAGCGGTTAAAGATCATGGAGAGATTTAATCACTCCAATCAAAATAATTGCCATGGAAGAAAAAACATGAAAATGACGATCCTTGACAAATCATGAAAAGATGGTACATGCATAGTTTCTTCATGGCCATGAAAGCAGATAATGATGAATCAATAAAAAACATGGAACATAGATTGTTGATGATTGAAAGTCAATACCAAAGGAAATGAAGCATTGTCCAAAGAAGTTGGAAAGAATGGAAAGATCACACATGCAAAATTTCCAACCCAAGTCGGTTGTCAGCAGAACATAGACTTGCTTCTTGTCTCCTAAAGCCATTCCCACATCTCATCACACGGAGGATTTAACTATGGTTTCTGTAAAGGATGTTGAGAAACACCAAGCTTATGTCACCATTGACGGATTATATCCCGAGAATAATATTGGTCCTTGTCCGGGTTCTTGAGATATTTTGTACGAACATCTTCAAGATGAGGACAAGAAATCTCTGGGTGGTCTCATGCTGACATCACAACCCACTCGGAAGAAGAAAAATAAAACGAAGTGGTTTGATTAAATCGATAGTCGAGACGACTTGATATTTGGATAAATGATCCCTACAATTAGCAAGATTGGACATGCTTTGTCTGAAAAGCGGCCTACGGAGACTTGCACAAAGTAGGAAAATGTAAACGCACTATATTGAGCACATACGATGCCACAAGGCATCCCTCTGTGTATCTCTAACCTTACACCTTGTTATTTCAGCATTTCATTTGCGGTTAGAGTAGATTTACTTTTCATGTTAAGTAGAATAATAAATAAAGAAGAGCTTCTATTTTTCATGAGCTTAATGTTATATAATGATATTTGGATGGATACTACTTATGTAATCTTGTGTGTTGCTTGGATGCAGATTCTGGATTCTCACATTCACTCGATGAACAACGTGTCCCCAAATGTAGACACGTGTCCTGCGTGTCCTTAAACCAGAAATTTAATTAATTTGGGGTCCCTAGTTAGGATTAAATCTTTAAAGACAAAATTTGTGGGTCCTTGGAAAATGATTTTAGAAGCCCGGACCAAGGGAATATTGAGAATTTTAAGAAATTTTGGACCTTTGGGCCTTGGTGGTTAAGTCAGGTCAAAATTTTGGGGTAATTAACTCAAAAATAATATTTTTTGAGTTAATTAAATTAATTAAATGATAAATTCGTTTTTCCCCAAAAATTTTAATTTCAACGCTACGAATTAAAAGATAATTAAATCTTTTAGACGGTTGAAATATTTCAGCGAGGATCATCCAAACTAGCCGTTAGAGATTTTGTCCTCTAAATTTAGAGGTCTTTGTCATTATTGGAGTCATCCGATCTCGGGATCGTACACTTGTTCTTAAAGCTCTTGTAAATTTTTGAGGAATAAAGCATAAAGACTTTGGGGTTACAAATCTTGATGTTCCTTCTCGAGATCTATGTGGTGAATTGTCTCTAAACTCTGCTACTTTGTTTCTTGTATTTTATGGTTGATGGCCTTGTTGATTAATGTTGCATACGGTATCTTGTGCGAGTTTTACGAGTTTATAAGATAACATTATGATTTTTCTCCAAAGGTCTCATGTTGTTTTAGAAATCTCTATCGATCTAAGATTCAGATCTAAGTGTGCGAGGAAATTTTTAAGGTGTAGGCGTACGGGAAGTCTTCGGTTGAATAACCGACTCTCCAATAGCATAAATCTAATAAGCTCTTTATTTGTTAAATTTCGGGTCTACCTTACGATATTTGTGATTTTACCGAGGTTCAAAGGCTTGTGCCTCTCATTTAAAATTTTAAATCTCTAAAAATAAATGTAAAATGTTTTTTTTAAATCTGACCGTGAAGGTTTTAAATGCGTAAACTAGTTGTAAATTTGTAAATTTTATTTTAGGTGTAAGGTTTAATCGTTTCTTGGTGTGTGTATCTTGAAGGATCTACATTGGTTTTTTTGCAGGTTCGGTCATTTTTAATCGAAATTTTTTTTAAAAGATCAAGGCGAGATCCCAACGCCAAAGCAAATCCGGCCTCAGCTATGTGTGGATAAATGCGGACATTGTTTTGATTTTAAGGCATTCAGAAAACTGATTTAAATAGAAAGTTCTATTTTATTTTGAGCAGATTTACTTATCTTGAGTTTTATTTTGTATCTAAATATTCACTCCGGCTCTTTGTACCATTCCCCGTATGTCTGACATAACTCTTCCATCAAACTCGATTTTCTCGGCTCCCATTTTTCCCATCGGAACCCTTTGCCATCTTCTCTCATTCCTATACACATTTTCTCACACCATTGAGCCGGTGCGTCCCTTCTTTACGATTTCCTTTCTCGCCATTTTCTCACGTATCCCTCTCCTACGAAATCGAAGCACACGCAAAAAATAAAAATAAATATAAAGCTACGCTACATCGATACCGCCATCCAAACCTTTTGCCTTTCCTCACGCCATCGTCTTAACTGCCAGACGACCAAACAAAACACCAAGTGCGAGCGCAAAGCATCACATTCACGCGCGTCGATTTGCGTACCGTCTCTTACTGCCGCCCGGACTTCGGTCTGCAATCTCACGCCGTCACCCAGGCTTCTTCTTGCCGTCCATGCCCGTTCGAACAACTCAAACAACAAAACCAAAAAAAAAAAAAAAAAATGTACGCTTAGAAATTTTTTAAACTGTATGTATATTAATGTATGTTTAAATCGGTTGTGTCATTTGATGCGGGTTCATTTTCATATGGTTTAGTTTTAGACTTGGGTCGTTTAGGTTTATTTTTATTTTTCTTTTTAGTTTTATTTCATTATGTTGGTTTTTTGTTCGATTTAGATTTTAGGTTCTTTATTCTTTTAGTTTTAATTTTTAGTTTAGTTCTTTTAGATTTTAACTTAATTTAGTTATAGTTAGCTAGTTTTTAGACCTTTTAAATAAAGTTTGATTTTTATTTATTTTTGTTTTGTTTTAGTTTTAAATTGTGTAACATGGTTGTAGTTTAGGACTTTAAATTTTAAATTTTCATTTTAGTTTAAATTTTAATATTTTCTTTGAATTGTTGCTTAGTTACTGTTTTTATTTTAGATTAAAAAAATAATAAAAAAATAAAAAAATTTAAAAAATCCTAAAAATCTAGAAAATACAAAACATAAAAAATTTTCAAAATTTATCTATAGTCAAATAAGCCTCAATTTTTATGCGAAGTTTGAGTGTAGGTATTTTAATTTTATTTGGGTTATATTGGAATATTTTAATTTCGGAAATTTTTCAATATACGCGTTTTCATCTTGTGATAATATTGCAATGGGTTTAAGATATTTTAATGCATGGTTGTAGCGTTTTTCAATTGAATATCATTGATCAATCGTGTTTTAATAAGCGGCGATTAATCGTCCTTACTTGTTTATAGCGCATAACGAAAGTTTTTGTTTGACTCCATAAGGCAACGGTCTTAAATGTGAAACCTATTTGAATCTGTGGAATCCCTGAATTCATTTTATCAAGTGTTGATGTTTTGTTTGTGTCTACGGATTCTTCATCCTCATTTCTAATGGTCTACCTCCTTAGCTTGCAAGGAGACGGCTTAAATAAAAATTGGGGATAAAGGTGACGAGGCGTTCGTCCCGAGCCGTTGTCGCGGTGCACCGAGACAATCGTAGGCAACGGGGGAAAAGGAGAGAAAGGTCATTCATTCATTAATTCTTTCATGAGCAAATTGAGAGAGAGGGTGAGAAAGATGAAAGAATTTTACGAGGCAGTGAGAAAGAAGGAGGGCAGCAGCACTAACTTTCGACAAATCCGTACGGCGCGGGGCAAAGCACGAAGTTCAAGGCAAGAAGTGGGCACGAATTTTGAGGAAACGCATATTTCGAGGGAGGTCGTACAGCCATTCTGACACTATTTTCGAGGCTATTTGTACGGTTTTGAAGGCTGTAATTTTGTAATTTTTTTGTTTTTGTAGACACACGAACGAGGTGGAGTTGTAGGTTTTCGAGATAAGTTTTGTTTCGAAGTATTTGTAAATTTTTTAAGTTTGTGTAAATTTATACATCAACAAAAACAATATTCAAAAAATAAAAGCTTTATTGGATTTTCCCCAAGAGTTGTGAGGGGTTTTCCGGGGGTCATGTTGACCAAAAAACGATTGTGTTAAAATGTTTTGTGTGGTACATTTTAGTCTGCTGATTTTTATTTTTGCAATTTCCGGCCATGAAAATTTTCGAATTTGTGTTTTCAGAAAATATTTATTTTCCAAAAACGTTGAATGTAAGGTTATGGGAAGGGCATTTAACTAATTGGAGAAATAAAATTAGGCGAAAACCGGGGTGGAAAACGAGAAATTTCTACATCCTTTCCGGAATTGTACCCAACATAAGTCATAATAACATTACAACTCACCATTCGCCTTCATTCGTTAACACCTTCATATTTGACATTGAATGTGTTGAATGAAAGTATACACGGACCCACAATTATATTCCAAGCGATACTGTTTCATAGTGGTCTTTATCGTTAACCTCTGTGCCAATACGTACGAAACATCATCGAATCTCCATTTTATGATTATATATGGGGGGGGGGGGGGGGGGGGGGCTGGCAAGCCAGGTGGTATTGCTTTGCGACGTGTCACTTCCGAAGGTCTATCGCGTAAATTAACCACATGTGGTTTTATAAAACCATCTTCTTCACACCTCTACGCCATTGTGTCTGCTTTCATTTGACTTGGGTTTCTGAACAGAACTATGGTTCTAATTTGAAAGAATTTCACAACGGCCATACCATACATCTTCATTTTTTTTAGCGATGCAAATCTTTATGCAAGGTTCCACTACGATGCCAACTCATGGTTTGCACAGTTCCCTTCCTCAAATTTATCCTTCTGTTTGTTTGGATTTCATGTTGAACATACAAATGCGATTGCGAAAACAATAACCTCTTCTCTACAATTGAATCTCCTTTATGGCACTGATCCGAATTTTCTTACGCATTCCAAGATCAAACCCTCAACATACTTTATATCGATTTGAAGGATCACCCTTTTAATGGGTCACCATCGTTCCATTCTGTGATCGATGGTAGCTCGTTATTATTGATTCAAACCCCCAAGTTTGAATATCCATTATCTCGCAATCGAATACTCTGTTTGTATTTCATTTTTCAATCTCTTGCATATAAATACGATGCCAAATCCTCTGCTTCACATACACATCATGCTTTTATTAATCAAAACATACACACTTATATCAACACCGAATTTCTCTGTATATATAAAATTCAAATAATTACAAAGGATTTCTTTCTCTCTGGCCTGATATTCAATCGTTATCTCCCTTCCTTTCAATTTTCCCGTAGGCTTATAATCCAAGCTCTACTTTCCTCAATCCTACTCTATTTCTACCTCCACGTCCTTTTTATTCCTCGAGGTTACAATTTATACAAATATTTCTCGAAACCACCTCGTTACAAATCCTCTATTTTCTCAACAATTTCCTAAGGATCCTCTCTCATCCTAAAATCATGAACCAATTATAATTTAGGATTTATAATTAATTCCTAATTCTCTCAATCCCAATGAGTTCTCAACTAGCCTAATTCTCTCATGTTCTCCAACATTCGAGAACATTTACAAAATTCCTCACAATATTTAATTAATTCTCATTAAAATCACTCAAAACATCACATAAGAAACCAACTCCCTTGAAAACACAAAACCCCTAAGTCTATTAAAATACAAGGAATTTTCTTGAGCCTAATGCTCCTGCATCAGACTCCCAAAGTAGAAATTTATCATGATCTCCTGATCATGTGCTTCCAATATTTTTCCTCCTGGATCCCATACTTTGTTTTGCTACTTTCCATAAGCTGTATCATTCTTCTGTTGTACTTCTCCAGCTTTCCATTTTTTATTCTGCATCGTGCCACTAGCTATGCTTTCACATTCTTTTCTTGTCTTTCCCTTGCTGTAATTTCTTTTCTTTCTTGCTACTGTCTTCTTCTGAGATACCTTCATCATCAATCTCCTTATACTTTCAATCTCTATGTCCAGTTTATATTATGTCTGGAAATTACTCTGCCTTTTGTTACTGCTTTCAATTTATGTTGCTTTGGACATTGTTGTAGATGTTGATGCATATGTTTCCTTTGTTTCTTTTGTTGTTGTTGCTGCCAATATTGCTGCTACCTCCCAAAATTCCTGAATATATCCTAAGATATCTCTCTCTGCAACATTCTTCTTCTGCTCACTACCTACAAATTTACTTTTAAAAAATAAATTATCATTTGATTCTTTAACTGCGGTAACATACTCATTCATTCTTCTTTGTATACTAGTAAGCATAATCAGTTTTGACAAACTAGCATTTGCTTCTAATTCTTTCACAACTTCAGGAATTTTCACTTCAGTGTCTACAATTCCTTTCTCTTGTTCAAAATTTTCGAGCAAACATTTCAACCATTTCCTTTGAACTTGTTTTATCTCAAACACATCATCAATCTGTTGCAATTTAGTTTCAGCATATCCCTCTTCTTCTTCTTTGACAATCTTCAGTAATTGTCCATCACCTCTTTGATTGATTCTGGCAATCAATTCAAATTTCTCAAACTCTGTATATTCATCCTTTATCAGAATAGAATTATGATTCTTCACCACTGTGGAAATTCTAAGAGTCTGTGCCATAGTCTTCTCTTGGCCAATCGGACAAGCCAACTCCTCCTTGTCATCAATAATAACAAGTTCCTTCATATGAGACATGACTGTCTCACCTTCCTTGGAATTTATGAGTTCCTTCTTCTACAACAGTTCATCTTCATTCAAGACAACTCCAAGAGATGGATTGTCTTCTGCAACACCTGTAAACATAGTCAAATTATCGATTTCAAAATCACAATACCCAATGGTCTCATTTGATGATCCAGGCACCAAATCTTCATTTTTCAGTTCTAAGTCTCTTTTAAGACTCAAAAAATCTTCACTGTCTTTCTTCCTAGCTTCCAAGGTTATCTCCATTGTGCCAATCACCATGATAGAATGATGATCTTTCACTATGTTTTCATTTAACATAGTTTCCCTTTCATTAGATTCTCTGACATTTTTCATTTGTTGTCCTTCTTTGCCTACATAATTAACACATGAATTATCAGTATTAAAAATACAAGGTTTCAATGCCTCTTCCTCCTCTGGCAACATTTCAGTATGCTTCTTTGAGTTTTTGTTTAATTCCTTTGTCAGAGCATCAATATGCTGATTTAAATTCTCCATGAGACTGTCAGCTAGTCTCTCCTCCATATCATCTGTTTCATGAATGTGTCTCTGCTTTGGTTCACAATAATGAACTTCTTCAATTTTCTGAATCATTCTTACATCCTTATCCTCTGTTTCCTGACTGTCATTCATGACAATTTTCCTGCCTTGCTTCTTCAGCAATTTATCTTGTGTATAGATCCTCTGCTTTTCCAACTCTCTTCTCTAAAGATCTAACTTTCTATACAACTCAACAATTTCAATTGGAGTAGAACTTGGAAACTTTACACAAATTTCCATACTTTCACTTGTTCTTGACCAATCATTAGATGGCCCTTCTTACTCTATTTCAATACTCTACTGTTTATTCCCATGAGACCCTTTTGTATCCTTTTGTTTATGAGATCTAGCTATCGCAGCATTAATCTGAACAGATTTCAGATTCAACTTCTTCTCCTTAACAAACTTCAAAGTTTGTTCAACATCCTGTGATGTACCTGCATGCACAAAAAAATCATTAGTTTTAAAACAACGAGACTTTTCAGTCTCATTTGCTTCCTCAAGCACCAATCTTCCATAATGTACTTTCTGTTTTTTGGAAAATCCTATTTTATGTGACTCAACTCCTTTGAGTCTTTCCTTTTCCAACAAAGAAATATGTATTTGTTCAAGTTCTCTGAACTTGTTCATCAGCTTAGCATTCCATTTCTTTTGCAATAGGTTCCATCTAACCCATTTCCTCATTTTCCATCCATGTCTTCGACATTCATTCCTTGTCTCTTGCAACCATCCTTATAGTACCTCTAGTTGTACCTTCATCACTGCAATATCTCTGTGGCATTCTTTAGAACCTCTTCTATAATCCCCCATGATCATCTTCTTCATGAGTTCCTCACTCACTATGAGTTTCACTAAGCCTCTACAACAACAAGTCCTCCCTGTTGCCACTTACCTCACCAATCCCCTCTCTAGACTTGGTATTTTGGCAAGCACTGGTTTTCTATCTCTAGAACCTCTTGAGCACTCTCTTCTGCTCTCTCTAGGCTTATATCCTCAACTCACCTTCTCTTGAGAACACTTCAAATGTTCTCCCTATCCAACCTTTAGCTGGAATATTAGGTTCACTGCCATCATCATCAAAATATTTGTCTTCATCTTGTCTGCAATTAAAATTCTACAATCACAATTTTCAAACCAGATTAAAATTATCTCACCTTCAAGATCTCTGCATGTCCTTGTTCTCTTCATTCACTTGTACTTTGATAGGACTGTCTTCATTTATTTCTGCAAATGCCTGTTCACTACAATTCTGTGTATCTGTTGCTTATCAGATTTAATATTTGATCTCCTCTTTATTCCCTCATTGCACATGCATTCTGATTTAATTAAAAAAATATTTAACTTTCAAAAGAGCTTTTCCAGCTTTGATACCAAAATGATGCAGCCAAAGGCTGCAAAAACCCACAAATACTTCTAGGATTTAAATATGCATATCCACATGCATGTCAACCCAATAATATGCGCGGAAGCTATTCCTCTTCATAAAATTCTCGTTTACAAACTATATGAAAATACCCACCTTACTCATTGGTATTTATCAGTTTCAATTGACATTGGTTAAAACCCAAAATGTTAATCATATAAATATATCCGGACCATGTTTAACATTCCATACTTTGGTTTAAAACCCAAAATATCAACATAATATTTTATTTGGCCCCACAACTTACCAACTCACCTTTCCGCTTTCCTCCAAATAGATTTACACCTTTGATTTCAACCGTAAATCTTCAACTCCTCGATCTTTACACCGTCGATCTTAATACCCATCAACCCACAACTATCACACTTCACAACCGATCTATGCGTACATCCAACGGATATTGCATTTCAAGATGCATGACATTTAACGTACCTTTTTCACTGTCGAGTCCACACCTTCCGTTAACCTCTGCACAACTTCTAATGCGAGCACCATCAGATCTCCGATGTTTATGACGGGACGGTTATCGCGTAAAAATAGCCCGGCAACTTATCCACCCAAAGTCATGCAGAACAGGTGGTATTGCTTTGCGACGTGTCACTTCCGAAGGTCTATCGCGTAAATTAACCACATGTGGTTTTATAAAACCATCTTCTTCACACCTCTACGCCATTGTGTCTGCTTTCATTTGACTTGGGTTTCTGAACAGAACTATGGTTCTAATTTGAAAGAATTTCACAACGGCCATACCATACATCTTCATTTTTTTTAGCGATGCAAATCTTTATGCAAGGTTCCACTACGATGCCAACTCATGGTTTGCACAGTTCCCTTCCTCAAATTTATCCTTCTGTTTGTTTGGATTTCATGTTGAACATACAAATGCGATTGCGAAAACAATAACCTCTTCTCTACAATTGAATCTCCTTTATGGCACTGATCCGAATTTTCTTACGCATTCCAAGATCAAACCCTCAACATACTTTATATCGATTTGAAGGATCACCCTTTTAATGGGTCACCATCGTTCCATTCTGTGATCGATGGTAGCTCGTTATTATTGATTCAAACCCCCAAGTTTGAATATCCATTATCTCGCAATCGAATACTCTGTTTGTATTTCATTTTTCAATCTCTTGCATATAAATACGATGCCAAATCCTCTGCTTCACATACACATCATGCTTTTATTAATCAAAACATACACACTTATATCAACACCGAATTTCTCTGTATATATAAAATTCAAATAATTACAAAGGATTTCTTTCTCTCTGGCCTGATATTCAATCAGTGGCCTCCTTCCTCTAATTTGACCGTAGGCTTATAATCCAAGCTCTACTTTCCTCAATCCTACTCTATTTCTACCTCCTGTCCTTTCTATTCCTTTAAGGGTTACAATTTATACAAATATTTCTGAAACCAATTCTAGTTCCAAATCCTCTATTTTCTCAACAATTTCCTATGAGTCCTCTTTAATCCTAAAATCATGAACCAATTCTAATTTAGGATTTATAATTAATTCCTAAATAACTCAATCCCTATGAATTCTCAACTAGCGTAATTCTCTCATGTTCTCCAACATTCGAGAACATTTACAAAATTCCTCACAATCTTTAATTAATTCTCATTAAAATCACTCAAGAGTCAAAACATCACATAAAAAACTAACTCCCTTGAAGACACAAAACCCCTAAGTCTATTAAAATACAAAGAGATTTATGAGCCTAATGCTCCTGCGTCATTATGACTTGGGATTTACTTCATGAAAGTTGTTATAGTCTTATACTAGGTTGTGTAAAAATATCATCCACGACTGCCTTTGTAGAGGGAGCGCTTAGTTGCTTGAGTTACCTTCACTCGTCTTTGTTAATCCAAGCCCCTTTATTTTCCTTTTCCTTCATTTCATTTGGCTTGTTTAGCAAGCTTCATTGATTTATTATGTAATAATGATGATATAATCCCCCTTTAATGATGGGCAATTTATCACTTCATTGGGGTCATGATGCTCTTTGAGAGTTCCTTTTACTTTGATAGGCATGATATACATGGATACTCTTGGGGACAAGTGGCTATATAAAAGGGGGTTGAGCTCAAGATATAATCTGCTTTTGATTGCTTTACAACGCTTACCATTCTTTTGCATTTTAACATTTAGCTTACAATTTTTGTTTTCTAACAGTTGCATCAACCTCAGGAATCTCTAATCCCTTCTTCTCATAGGATAAGGCCAACAAGGAACCAATATGAGTGACTAACAACAACAAATCAAAAGATGGGATAACAAAATGAGGGGACTGATGACAAGTGTTAAGTATGAATACCATGGAACGTCGCCATCAACAAATCCTCCTATTTGTGACCCTCCTAGACAATCAAAAAGAGACCCTAAGGAAGTTCACACTAGACTAGGGGCAAATGATAACCACCGAGGTGAAATAAGGGAACAAATGCACAGCCAAAAGCGGTCTATAATCCAACTTCAACTCATGATCCATACTAGAATGCCTTAAACATTAAACAAAAGCACTTGAATGCAAAAATGGTTAACGTACCTCACAATAGAATGATCCACCTTCATCAGATGAGTAGGCTAGACCAATGAATGTATTGACCAGAGCATGGGTTAGAGGCATCTAAGGCTAGCTATTTGTGGATCATGGTAGGGTCTACTAGTTGGCAAGCTACATCATAGGAGAAAAAATTTCTCCTAAGGTCACCCAGACATATGTATGAGTAACATCCATCATGGAATTGTTGGCGACTCCTAATGCTAACATCATTTAAGCCCCTAAACCAAACTTTAGCATCTTCCTCCAAAGATAAAGAAAAGTGTTTCATCACTACATCTTCAAGATTTTGGGGAAATTTGGCTTCACCAATTGCATCATAGAATCTAGCCAAATAATCATCAATTGTAATCACATTGTTTCTAGCAAACTTGGGAAGCCAGTCTTATATTTTTTAGGTATGTCGTGAGGTAATCTGTAATATACCAGGGATAAAATAACCAATAAATTTTCAAAAAATTTCTTTGAGGACTTTCAACAAACAATTTGCAAACAAACTTCTTCAACTTTTGTCTGACACTTGGCAAACAAATGTTGATACACACAGCAATAAGTTGAAGAGGGCAATTCTCAAATTTATTAATTCAATGGGAAGAATTTACATTGCCAAATCAATTAGAACCTGAGCCCTTGCGTTACAAGGCTAGCTCAGTCCTCTGAAAACAACAGGATACTCCTCAAAGAGAGCTCAGCCTCTCAAAGAACCTCTGCAACAACTCTGATCAGCTACGGGAAATGGATTTGGCTTGTCAACACTTGATCTAAACTCTGTGAATATAAGAATCCTCCAATTTGTCCCAAATAATAATATCTCCTACTGAAGACAAAATATAATCCTTAGGAATATCTCGACCTCAAGGGAAGTTTTGACCTCGTGGATACTGGCCACGATCTTCAGCAATAAAATACTTTCTGACCCTTTTGAAACAATAAGTAATCTTGCACAGGATTTGACAAATTCGCTCCCCAAGATTGCAAGAGAATCTCAGGCATGTGGTTATTGCAACTCGCCCTTTGTAGCTCAGTTCTCAAACCATAATTTGGCCACAAGAAAAAGGGGATTCAACCCTCTTAGAATGGGACTTCCATCCACCAAATAAATAAGGAATTCGGCTTCCAATTGCTAGGAAACTCAATACCCATGGAACTTTGGAATTTTTCCTTCAAAACAATGATATTTGGCCTCTCCTTACAGTACTCTTCGGCCCTTCTAATCACAGTGCTCTTGGCCTGGAAATAAATGGTCCTTCAACCTCAATCCAATGGTGATCTCAGCCTCTATAGGAGAAGCTCTCGGCCCAGAAGAGAAGAGGCTCCCAGCATCCACAATTAAATCAATCTCGGCCTCCCAAACTGACAACAATTTCAGCCCTCCAATTTCTGAAGATGATCAATAGAAGTTCGTCCCTTCAACTACTGTAGCTTGCAATTTGCTCTTGGCCCCTCCAAATTCTGATGAAGAAATTAATCTTCAAGTTAGGCAAGTCGACCACCAGAGAGAGTAGCAATTTGGCCTCTCTACTGTACCAATAATTTGGCCCTTGTACTGGAAGAATTTTGGCATTAGGATTGGCCAATAATTTGAGAATAATTTGTAAATGATCTCCACAATTTGGCCCAATGCAAAGAAGGATTCAACCACTCCAAAACACTCTGGCAATGCTATAGCTTTGGCCTTCAGAATATTGATGTCACGGCTGAAGCAACTCAACCCAACAGGAAGATGATCTCTGACAAATATGAATTAAACCATAGATCACCTGCAAATTCCAATAGGTCACCTATAATAAACACGATAATAAGCCAACTAAGGTGGCTATGGAAAACCACTGAAATTGACTAGATCTAGCTAGGGTGATTGTGGAGGATCACTGAAACTAGTGTGAGGGTTTTGTTGGTTTTTTTAGTGCAAGTTATACAAGCACTTTATTTCTGAAACTTGATAATTCCAATGATGTAGATGTTTATTTAGCACTTCAATGTATCATTAAGCAATTACACATTCAGAAATTCAACCATAAAGGCAATGAAGCAGTAAAGATCACAATATACGAGAGAGACACAATGTTTACCCTGGAAAAACCCAACAACCTTCTTCTTAAAGAATATTCAATTCAACAGGTGATACATCAAAGTCAAAGTCAAGGTCACACTAACCAACAAGATGCTTTCCACAAGACAATCAACAAGATGCCAACTCCACCCTCCTTCACTTGTCAACAAAAATCCTTCTTGAGCAGCTCGGTCAACGTCAGCAAAAAGCCCTTACAATCTTCCTTAGCCACCTTGGTCAAGGGATCTACAACATAGGTCTGAAGTTCAGTCTTTAACAATAAAGAGATATCATAGAGTTTCCACAGATAGTAGTCACTAAAGTTTCTGCCTCTTTGCACAAAGAGTAACCATAGATATCTCGCACTTTTTCATAGAGGATTCAACACAAGAAACCCGGCCCTTTCACAGAGATTTACAACAAGGAACTCGACCCTTCTCACAGAGACTATGCAACAGGAATTTCATAATGTCTCAGAAGAATCTCAAACCTGCAATTCGGTTGGCCTCTCCTCATAAATTTGGGACTCCTTCACTTGTTCGATTGGCTTCTCCTCTTCTGTTCAACCTTCTATCCTTGTCTTTTTTTCGCTTGAAATCAGAGATCTATATGTCATGTGTGTGAATTGAATGATGCCTTTGGTGGGAGGACGAATTACTTGTTTATATGCACTAGAAGTGTTTCAAATGGGTGTCTATTGGGGCAGAGCCGACTTGATCCCATATACGCCGACTTGACATCTTGTGGTGTCTGAAATCCAAATTTTAAAATTCAATTTACTGCTTTTGAAAAAGACCATGAAGAACATTCCTTATAAAATGTTCTTTTGACAAAATCAATAAATAAATTTTCTTTTATCACAAGCACGAAGAACATGCTAAATATAATTTTTCTTTCATCACAAATATAATTTATATTTTAACTTTACAAGTACAAATTATACATTATGAAGACCAACCATAGCTACAAAATTCAACAGGTTTCACCTAAAACCCTCAAGGTGAATCTCGCTTGAGCTCCAATCCAATCACAAGATAGAATGATGAGAGAATGACTCCCTTCCTCCTTTTAATATTTATAAGATTTTGTCGGACCGTCTCCAAACTTCTAGATTTCTCCCTTTTTATTTTATTGATAAATTATTTTTTGCCCTTTTCTCAATAATAATAATAATTTTCCCCTTTATTATTAATAATAATATCAAGAAAATTGGGCAAACTCCTTAGTCCCCTTAATAAATTTCCCCTCTTGCTAGCTTAAAGGAGACAATTAGGCAAGCGGGAACGCTACCTCCATACTCAAGAAATCAGGGACATTACATAATCCTTGGATTCTAGATATGTCAATGGTTTTGTATACATTATTCACACAAGGAGGCGTAGGAGCAGCCATGATGTATAAGTCTTTGACCCTGAACCTAACATGTTAAATTACGAGGTCAAGGTTTGAAGTGTTTAAGAGTCTCCTCTAGTTTATGCTTCTTCTAAGGTATCTTTCAAGTTTAGGAATTGTGTGAACAAGGTTTTGTGAGGATATCTTAGTTGGATATCTTGTTAACACAACCTCCATCAAAGAAGTAGCTAGATGGGTTTGGAAAGTCTAAAGTTGTGGTTTGATACTCATCACATGTTTCTAAATCAAAAAGCTTTGAACTCGGAAAGAAAGGACTTTAATCCCTAGTAGCAACACTGAAATATTACAATAAATCTAACACCCTTAATATGTGAAAGTCCCAAGCACAAGGGGCTAGTTTGTGTAACTACAGAAAGCTACCCTGTAGAAAACTAAGTTGCACTGAAACGGATATCCGAACGGATACGGATATGGGGTTTGAAACAGATACGGCAAATTTTCAAAAAATCAGGATACGATACGGCAAGGAACAAGATATACATCATCATCGTCATGAATTCAACATAAACAAATCATCATCATCAATTCAGCATAAACATTGTCATCATCATTAGTGATTATTATATCATTCAACATATTATCAGCATCATTAGTAATGTAATTAGAAATGCTACAGCCTTTTTTCTTTCGAATCCAACTCCTTTAAAGAATGTGTCATGCATGGCAGATGATATCTATCTTCCTTGCATGGCAATTAAAAGTCCCATGGGATCATTGGGATATTCCGTCAAGACCTATTTGAACATTTCAATCTTCTTAACATCAGCTTTGTCTCTTGACTATATGCAGAGAAAAGATTGGCTAGAGAAGAATTGTTATATTGGGGGGATTTATGAAATAAAGAGCAAAATCAATGACAATTAACAAAATCTTAACCAAACTGAAAATTAATCGCTCAAATAGATCTCTTTACGAAGACATTCATCAAACCCTTTTGTTTGCATTTTTTAACATCTATCTTTTTCTTAGTAAGAATCCTTGATAAATATATGGAGAGTCGTTGTTTATAAAGATTTAGAAGAGGCGTTATGAGACTGTGTTTATAATGAGTTTATTTGCAAATCTGATTTCTTCATTTTTACTATTTATTTATGGCTATACAAATTTTCACGCCTTTTAACATTTTAAGGGTGGATTCTGATCACGATTTTTGTGGATCCAGAAACGGATCCAAAAAAATTTAAATCCCTAAACGTATCCAATTCCAAATCTAAAGTTTCCGATATTTTGAAACGGCACAAAAATGTTTTTACAGTGTTTCCGACAAGAATCGCATCCATTTCTGTATCGGAAATGGGGATCCGTGTTTCCGGCAAATTCTTCAGGAGTTTTTGGTAACTTAGGTAGAAAATCCACGAAATTCTGTCCTGCTAATATGAGCAATTTGAAATAAAATTTCTTCTCACATAAACACAGAATTTTTCCACTAGATGCAGCATAATAAGAACATAAATAAAAGCATAGTCACACAATTCTAATACACAAAATTATCTAGGGAACCCAACTGTGAAAGCCCTCTACTTGATGAGAATTTTATTGATAGCAAAAACTCAGCAACTGATCTCTTTTTTTTTTTGAAATCAAATTTCTTCTCACATAAACACAAAATTTTTCTACTAGATGCAGCATAATAGGAACATAAATAAAAGCACAGTCACACAATTCTAATACACAAAATTATCTAGGGAACCCAACTGGGAAAGCCCTCTACTTGATGAGAATTTTATTGATAGCAAAAACTCAGCAACTGATCTCTTACAAATGCAATTGTTTCAATTTGAAAGACACACTTGTCTTTCCTGCTTGATCTAAGCTTGAAACCTTTGCAAGATTGTTGATCTTTGGTGCCCTCTACCAACTCGTGCACAAGCTTCTCTTGCACACTCTTCCTCTCACAAGATCCACGCACAAACTTGTTCAACCTACTCACAAACCCGTGAGCTCTATTATCTTGTCTCACCAACTTGTGTTCACAAGATAATTAATAAATTGTACCTTCGTTCCTCCTTTTAAAGCAATTTGAATGGCTTAAATTAGTGAATTTTCTAATAAAGTAATGATTTTGTGACTAATCGAGTTAGCATGAGTTAATTTCTCATGCAACTCGTCCTATTTCAAGTAAACCACTTGAAACTCAATTACTTGTGTTTTTCCTTAATTAACTCACACTAGAAAATCAAGAACTCAACTTTCAATTTCAACACCTCAGTTAACTGCATCCTAACTCGTCTTAATTTTTAGGGACACTCCTAAATTTTACGAACTCAAGCATGCACAAAGAAGAAAATCATTTTGGCTCCTATGATTAAGGCACAAATCAAGGAACCCTATTCTCACTAATATTTTCAACGCTCCCTCTTCGCGAGGAAGATGTTCCTGGAAGAACCTCGTCCACCTAGATCTGTCTCCAACATTACCATGTTCTTCATTGTTGCAGTTGCTCCCTCGGAACTAGAAGACTTCCCTGCTTTCTTCTGCGGAACCTGCTTTGAAGCCCTGTTCTTTCCCACCATACTCCGCGAGTCCATCACTTCTCTACTCTGAGCACTTCCTGCCTTGTTGCTCAAGGCTACTCCCTCTGAAGGCATGTATCTCCAGCTCCACAATCTGCCATTATCAGTGAGCGCAGCTCATTTAGGTCATTGATCTTTGGCCCAAACAGTCTTCCCATTAGCTGCTCCTTTGTCCATTAAGGATACCAACTCGTAGGGTTTTCAACCTGCCCATTACTTGCCTCACTGTTGCTCCACAAAAGACAAGTCTTAAGGGAATGGAGGTTGCCCACTCTCACTGTAGAATTCCACCTCTACACACTGAACTAGGGTTGAATAGTAATCCCTCTTGGTTTCTTCTTTTGTCCCTTCAAAGATCAACCCTGAGCTTCAACAATTCCTCCAACCAAATTTGATGCCCTTCTCAAATGTTGGACTTGGGGCACCAAAGACACCTTCTAATTGCCCTCCAAACAGTACACAAGATGTGCACCAAAACTGTCCTAAATCCAGACTCAAATATCCACTAGTAATACAGCAACTTAAGAAGACAAATACATACCTCTTCTTCCTGAGATTCAACTCGGTCCTGTGTGCCATTGGTTCTGAGTTTTTCTGGCCCACTAGTTAGGCATTTTTGTACCACTATAAAAGCCCTCAACACGGCCTCAAACCTCCACAACTTCTGTGCTATCCCTCATCCCTTCTAGCCCTGCCTTTCCACTGTACTCAACCTCCTCTTAGGTTGTTATAACAGACTTGCATTAGCTCAGAACTGTCCTAAACTAGGGCTCTGTCCAGTCTGAGGTCACATAGAAATTTGGTCTGCTAAACAGAGATATAACACCTTCAAACTAGCACAAAACTTCCTCTTTTCTCACTGGCTCCCTTCTCCAATAACTCGGCCTGCTATCACGAGAAAATAGCACCACAAACAGTCCCTTTTCCCTTCTTTGCTAGGCTTCCCTTAGCTGCGGCTATCACAAAAGTGTCTTCTACTATGAAGTGTTGCACTTGTGTTGGTCTTTATTATGTTCTCTGCTCTAATACCAAGTAGAAAATCCATGAAATTCTGATCTGCTAATATGAACAATCTAAAATATAATTTCTTCTCACATAAACACAAAATTTCTCTACTAGATGCAGCAGAATAGGAACAGAAATAAAAGCACAGTCACACAATTCAAAAACACATAATTGTCTAGGGAATCCAACTAGGAAAACCCCTTGCTTGATGAGAAATTTATTGATAGCTAAAATTGAGCAATTGATCTCTTACAAAATACAATTGTGTCAATCTAAAGGACAAACTTGTCTTTCCTACTTGATCTAAGCTTGAAACCTTTGCAAAACTATTGATCTATGTTGCCCACTACCAACCTATGCACACTCTTCCTCTCACAAGCTACAAGCACAAACTTGTGCAACCTGCTCACAAACCCGTGAGCTCTATTATCTTGTCTCACCAACTCGTGCTCACAAGAAAATGAATAAATTGTGCCTTCATTCCTCCTTTTAAAGCAATTTGAATGGCTAAAATTAGCGATTTTTTTAATTAAGGAATGATTTTGTGACTAATTGAGTTAGCATGAGTTAACTGCTTATGCAACTCGTCCTATTTCAAGTCAACCACTTGAAACTCAATCGCTTGTATTTTTCCTCAATTAACTCACACTAGAAAATGAAGAGCTCAACTTTCAATTTCAACACATCAATTAACTGCATCCTAACTCGTCCTAAGTTTCAGGGACACTCCTAAATTTTAGGAACTTGAGCATGCACAAAGAAGAAACGCATTTTGGCTCCTATGTTTAAAGCACAAGTAAAGGAACCCTTATCTTGCTAATATTTTCAACACTCCCTCTTAGCGAGTGTAATATTCCAAAATGGAAAAGACAGGAATATAGAACATATGCACGATTTTAACTACGGTAAAATAAGAATTAAACATGTAGAACTGGAAAAATGCCGAAATACATCAAAATATCATACAAACAGGCAGAAAATAGCAAAACCATATCATTAGGGATTGTTGTCGCACAGATTGTCCAGGCACCGCGACAACGACTCAAATTGGGGGCTGTCACCTTTATCCCCAATCTCTCTATTTAAGCTGTCTCCTTGCAAGCTAAGGGAGGTAGACCCTATTATAAATGAGGACAACAAATTCAGGAGACACAGCTAAAACATCAAATACTTGATAGAAATGAACGAGATTCCACAGATCTAAATTAGATTTCACGTTTAAGACCAGTGCTTTATGGAGTCAAACAAAATCCCGTTATGCAATTATAAACAAGTAAGTAACGCTTAACTGCTGCTTATTAAACCATGATTGATCACAATGATATTTTCTTGAGAATGCCACAACCATGAATAACAATATTATGAGAATGCCAAATACTTGAAAGATTTCCGAAAATAAAAATATTCCAATTATAACGCAGTTCGAAAATCAAAATGATCCATAGTCAAACTTAGATAAAAATTTTAAGGCTCAGTTGACCATAGGACTTAGAAATTTTTAAAATTTTGAAAATTTGAAATTTTTTATTATTTTTTTACATTTTAAACAAATTAAAATCTAAATCTAAATTAAAACTTAAATCTAAAATCTGAAGGCTATATTTAAACCATTTCAAAATCTAAAGAAATAAAATCTAAAAAAATTGAAATTAAATTTATAGTCTAACTAAATCAAACTAAATTAAAATTTGAAATCTAAAGCTAAAACTAAAAGTTAAATTTGAAACGAGACTAACAATTAAACTCTAACAAAGATGAAATAAATTAAAATTAAACAATTGAAAATCTAAAAGCTAAACCATAAAAAAAAGATGAAAACGATCAAACTAAAACTAAACATTTGTTAAAACTAAAAGCCAACGAATGAAAATTAAATCAAAACTCAAAACCTAAGTTTAACGCAATGAACGTGATTTCATTTTTTTTATGTGTGCGTTTGTCGTTTCAAGTTGAATTTGCAGGTTTTAAATAGATTTCAAATTTTAATTTAGTTTGATTTAGTTAGACTATAAATTTAATTTCAATTTTTTTAGATTTTATTTCTTTAGATTTTGAAATGGTTTAAATATAGCCTTCAGATTTTAGATTTAAGTTTTAATTTAGATTTAGATTTTAATTTGTTTAAAATGTAAAAAAAAAAAAAAAATTTTCAAATTTTCAAAATTTTAAAAATTTCTAAGTCCTTTATGGTCCACCGAGCCTTAAAATTTTTATCTAAGTTTGACTGTGGATATTTTGATTTTCGAGCTGCGTTATAATTGGAATATTTTTATTTTTCGGAAATCTTTCAAGTATCGAGCATTCTCATAATATTGTTATTCATGGTTGTGACGTTCTCAAGAAAACATCATCGTGATCAATCGTGGTTTAATAAGCAGCAGTTAATCGTCACTTACTTGTTTATAATTGCATAGCGAGATCTTGTTTGACTCCATAAGGCACTGGTCTTAAACGTGAAATCTAATTTAGATCTGTGGAATCTCGTTCATTTTATCAAGTATTTGATGTCTTAGCTATGTCTCCTGGATTCTTCATCCTCATTTCTAATAGGGTCTACCTCCCTTAGCTTGCAAGGAGACAGCCGAAATAGAGAGATTGGGGATAAAGGTGACAACCCCCAATCTGAGCCGTTGTCGCGGTGCCTGGACAATCTGTGCGACAACATTTTTTGGCGCCATTGCCGAGGACAAAGTTTTTCTGTCCTTGGTCTTAATCACATTTTATAATCTTCTAATATTTCCTCGCCATTCATTAGCTTGTCGCAAGGGATCACATTTTCTGGCGTTCTTTCATCTCTTCATCATTTAATCTTTTCATCTTTAGCACCTGGACATTTCGGTTGGCTTCTTGTTTGGGTGGCGACTCCACTTATTCATCTTTTTACTCCCAGACAAGAATCCCCCCTTTATATACATCTGTTATTCTCGATTATTTCTTTCTATTTTCAGAATTAGTTTCGTGTTCAAGTGGCGACTCCAAATTCTTTCATTTCTTACAAAGGTTCTTGCTAAAAAAGTTCGCTTCTTGAGGACCTTTTGACTATTCTTGAACACGGATCTATTTCTTAAATTTTAAGCAGGTCATCATGGATGACACCTTTCGTGACATGCCGGAAGAGGCCACTTCAAAATTTCCTTTTTTCTCAGGTGGTGATCCAGGCACTGCTCTATTACATCTAAGGACGGTCAACCTTTTTATACATAAATATTGTCGTCCTTCACAATATAATCATGAAGATGTCAAGATACGTGTCTTTGGCTATTCTTTAAAAGGTGATGCTATCGATTGGTTTCGAAATTGTCCTGAGGAGTATTGTTTACAAGACATCATCGATGCTTTTAGAGATAAATATATAGAACAAGATGACTCAGATAGTGAAATTGATCTTGTAGAGAACTCAACTATCAGCAGGAGATTTCCAGACAATTCTCAAGATGAATCCACTTGTACCATGACAGCACAAACCCATGATAGTGGTGAAACAGAAACAAGTTGTCAAACTAGTGTTGATAACGATAAGAATCTTGTTAGCGAATTGATTCAGATGGTTAAGGACATACAACTAAATCAAGCTCAGGTAATCAAGAATATGGAGGCCAACCAGGCTCAAATCATTAAGAATATGGAACTTAATCAAGAAAAAATAATAGCGGATCACGCCAGGGAAATTGGTTCTATGCAGAATAGGTTAAAGGTCATGGAATTTAATCACTCCAATCAAATAATTGCCATGGAAGAAAAACGTGTTAAGGAAATGATGATCATGGAAACAAATCATAAGAAAGAGATGAACTGTATGCAAAATTTCTTCATGGCCATGAAAGCAGATAATGATAAAATGATTCAAAACATGGAAGCTAACCAGGTCAATCTTCAGAATCGGATAAACACCTTAGAAGAAAGTCATGCACAGGAAATAAATGTCATGGAAAACAGGTTAAAAATGATGGAAGTTAATCATTCTAATCAGATGTCTCTTCAACACAATTTGTCAACAGATCATAAGACTTCTTGTCTGCTAAAGCCATTTCCATCTCATCACATGGAGGTCACTTTTCCCATTAAGGAAGAGTTAACTATGGCTACAAAGGATGTCGAGAAAGACCAAGCTTATGTGTCACCATTGACAGAGTATGTCCAGAATAAGATTGGTTGCGCTCCAGGTTCATCAAAGGTTTTGTACAAGGAATTTCAAGATAAGGACAAGAAATCTACAGTAGTCTCATTGCTGACATCACAACCCACTCAGACGAAGAGAAAGAAGAAGAAAGGAAGAAGTAAGCGGTTTGATTCGTCTGATGGTCGAGAGCAGCTTGACATTCGGATAAGACAAAGTCCTACATTATGCAAGATCGGCCATGGCACATCTGAAAAGCAGCCAACAGACTTGCCTAAAAGTAGGCAAATGCTCAGCATACACTATATTGAGCACATCTGATGCCACAGGGCATCCTCTGTATTGTATCTCTAACCTTACACCTTGTTATTTCAGCATTTCATTTTGTAGTTAGAGTAGATTTACTTTTCATGTTAAGTAGAATAATAAATAAAAGAAGAGTTTCTATTTTTCATGAGCTTAATGTTATATGATGATATTTGGATGGACGCTACTTATGTAATCTTGTGTGTTGCTTGGATGCAGATTCTGGATTCTCACATTCCTTCAATGAAGCAACGTGTCCCCAAATAGAGCCAGATGTTGACCACACTTTGTCAACGACCCCATAGCAGTACACCCCCATTTTTTCAAATGGGATTCGTCATGTTCGACGTGGTCGCGCCATTCAGATTCCATCATCCGTCGACAATTTTTATAAATGATGTAAACCCATTCTGCATGTAATGATGTAAATGATCTAAGTAAGACCGTCAATGTATGTAACAACCTAGGTAAGCCTAGTATGTTGTTGATGATCTCTATCCTAGGAGGTTTTTTGTCTCACCGATTCACGAAAGTGATCGGTAGAGTTTTTCCCTCCAGCCTCACCCCAAAGCTAGGGTGGATTTTGTCATCAGCATACTAAGTGAGTCCTAGTGTTTCTATCGAGTCCTTGTAAAAGTAGTTTGAGCTACTTGGTCTACTAGATCATATTTGAGTCGCAGAATTGGGTATTTACTTGAGGGTCTATACGAATGGGTTTTCCCCCTTCATGTATGTAAATGTATTATCTCATGTAAAAGAGGGTTGGAAAAATAATTATAATCCCCTCTTAGTCAATTAATTAATTTTTCTGGTCAATTAATTAATAAAAACCTAAACTAGAAATTTAGTTAATTTAGGGTCCTAAATTAGGATTAAATCTTTAAAGGCAAAATTTGTTGGTCCTTGGAAAATGATTTTGACAGCCCCAGGCCAAGGGAATATTGAGAATTTTAAGAAATATTGGACCCTTGGGCCCTGGCGGTTAAGTCAAGGTCAAAATTTTGGGGTAATTAACTCAAAAATAATATTTTTGAGTTAATTAAAATTGAATTAAATGATAAATTCGTTTTTTCCCAAAAATTTTAATTTCAACGCTCCGGATTAAAAGATAATTAAATCTTTTGGACGGTTGAGATTATTTTGATGAGGATCATCCAAACTAGCCGTTAGAGATCTTGTCCTATAAATTTAGAGGTCTTTCTCATTCTTGAGTCATCCGATCTCAGGATCGTGCACTTGTTCTTAGAAGCTCTTGTAAATTTTTGAGGAATAAAGCATAAAGACTTTGGGGTTACAAATCTGGATGTTCCTTCTCAGATCTATGTGGTGAATTGTCTCTAAACTCTGCTATTTTGTTTCTTGTATTTTATGGTTGATGGCCTTCATGGATTAATCTGCATACAGGTATCTTATGCAGTTTTCTGGGTTTATAAAATGACATTCTGATTTTTTTTGCAAAGGTCTCATGTTGTTTTCTTAAATCTCTATCGATCTAAGATTCAGATCTAAGTGTGCAGGGAATATTTTTAAGATTGGGCGTCTGGGGAAGTCTTCGGTTGGACCAGCCGACTCTCAATAAACATAAATCTGATAAGCTCTTTATTTGTTAAATTTCAGGTCTATCTTACGATATTTGTGATTTTGCAGGGTTTCGAAGGCTTGTGCCTCTCACTAAAAACTTTAAATCTCTGAAAATTGTGCTAAAACGGATTTAAATCTGACCATGAGGGTTTTAAATTTGTAAACTAGTTGTAAATTTGTAAATTTTTTTAGGATTGTGAGGGTTTAATCGTTTCTTGGTGTGTATCTTCAGATCAGGTTGGTTTATTGCAGATTTAGGATTCAAATCGAAAAAAAAATTTAAGATCTGAGGCAGATCTAGCCTCCAAAGACCAGATCTGACCTCAAATTGCTACTGTGGGCGAGATCTAAAGGTTATTGAGTTCAAGGGGCATCTGAAAATCTGAATTTTGAAAGAGAAAATCTTAAAATTTGTTGGGCGGATTTTTTGTACTACTGGGTTCTCTCAACGCTGCCTCTGTCCTCAACACTGCACCATTCTTTGAGTGTCGTCTCCCTCACTGCATTCATTTACTCACCTCTGCCTGCCTACCCGAATCTTTTCTTTTATGCCCTTCCTATTTCTCTTTGCATCGAATCCTATCTTCCGCGTTCAACCTGATATCTTAGCCATCGACTTCTTTTTGTTATCCCTATATCTGCCCTCATTTTTGTTGCCGTCCAGCATCTCCATCGATTTCTAAACATATCTTCTCAACGTCAGCATTGATCCCTTTGTGCTCCCTTCTGCCTGTCCGTCTAGCGTCCTCACTGTGCCGTCGAGTTAACCCTGGTGTTCCAGTCTCATTTTCTCTTCTCTGTCGTCTGCTCCGTCCGCCGTCCAACCTGCAGATTCAAAACGAATACGCACTATTGAAATGATAAAAGCCGCGTTTCATTATTTTGTATAGTTCAGTTTCTTTTTTAGCGTTAGGTTTAAAATAAATTTTGATTTGTTAGTTGTAGTTTAATGGTTAGTTGTAGGCTCTAGGATTAGTTAGGTATTAAATAGATTTCGATTTGTTTTGGGTTAGTAATAGGTTAGGATTTTAAGTTTAGTGATAGCGTTAATTTAGTTCCCTTTTTTTATTTAATTCGATTTCTTTTAATTTTATTTAACTTTTAGTTTGCTTAGTTTTAGATTTTCTTTTTTGCTAGGTTAGTCGAGTTCGATTTTTATTTTGTTGTTAGAATTTAGATCTAATTTTTGTAATGTGTTAGATTGGTAGCGTTAGTCATTTCGATTTTAATAACGTTTAGTTTTAATTTAATTTTAGTTTAGATTTGGTGTTGTATCATAGTTTTAGCTAGGTTGTAATTTTATTTTTGAATCTTAGGTTAGTTTTGACTTTAGTGTGGTTTAAATTTAACTTAGTTTTAATTTTTAATGATTAGCTTTAGATTTTAACTTAGTTTCAATTTAGTTTAATTTTAATTCTAGCTGTAGATTCTAATTTTTAGATTATAACTTTTTATTTAGATTTCGATTTTTAACTTGTTTTAGATTAAAAAATAAAAAATCCTAAAAATCTATAAAACTCAAAAACATAAAAAAAATTTCAAATTTTCTAGAGTCAGATGGGCTAATTTTATTCTTATCTAAAGTTTTGACTATAGAAATATTTTCTGGATCGAAGTTAATTGAAGCATCATAAATCTGGAAATATTGCGAATATCTGGCATTTTCATCTTATTGTTTCATGGTTGTGTTTTTCAATTGAATATCATTGTGATCAATCGTATTTTAGTAACCAACGGTTAATCGTCACTTACTTGTTCATAATTGCATAGCGGGATTTTGTTTGACTCCATAAGGCACTGGTCTTAAACGTAAAATATAATTTAGATCTGTGGAATCTCGTTCATTTTATCAAGTATTTGATGTCTTAGCTCTGTCTCCTGGTTTTTCCATCCTCATTTCTAATAGGGTCTACCTCCCTTAGCTTGTAAGGAGACAGCTTAAATAGAGAGATTGGGGATAAAGGTGACAGCCCCCAATCTGAGCTGTTGTCACGGTGCCTGGACAATCTGTGCGACAACGGGGATCAGCGACAAGGTAGGCACAGGTGCTCCAAAGAAGATGCACTCAGCCACAAGGCAGGCTGAAATACACCTCAAAAAAACTAGCAGGAAATGTTAATTACACTCTACGTTTGTTGTTGTCTTCTTGTGAAGAGGAACCATGTGCGGAAGTGAACCCAGGAGTCCTCGAAAGATCAGGATTTTAACCACAAACTCTACTCAAAAAGCCTGACCAATGGTTTGGCGATTTTAATTTTGGATTTTATTTACTTTTTTTGGTTGCTAAATGCACTCTATTTGGCTGCTGACTTCAGCACAATTAAGAGTGCTTCTTGAGATAGGTGAAGCCAGTGCAAATATGATGATCTAACCGATGCAATAGCACCCAATCAGCTCAATACATAAAGGGTCGATCCCTTCTCTAGAGTCTCAAGCTAGAAACTTGACATCTAGCTCCTCCTTCCTCTGCTCAAGTTGCAGCTGCAAACTGCACAACTGCTGGAATGGACTGCGCTGTCAAGGAGGCTAAAGTTGTAGCCTGCTTCTGGATGATCAAATATAGCTCACAGCTGATAGAAACAATCTCACCAAAGTGAGGGAACGGTCCCTCACAGGATTCCAAGCTGAAATACTTGGAACTTCCTTCCTCCACTAGATCTAACCTGCTGGACTGCGAAATTCCTGATGGAACTGTTGTTGCATGGAGGTGTAAAATGATGGCCTAATGCCAGATGTAATATTCCCTTTTTTGGTGTCACCTACGACAGGGTTAGGTAGGACATCCAGAGTTAGGAGCAGACAGGTCACAGGTACAAATTGGTGCTATCAGCGGGCTCAGGGGCTTTTTGGAGGAGTTTTGGGGAGTTTCCATGGTGTTCAGTGGCATTTGCTTGATATATTCCATCATCCGATCAGTTTGGCTTTCGTTCTGGCGCATTCCGACAACTTTCGGAAATTTGAGTTATTTGTGGGCTTAACTCAGTTGATTACACTCAAGGTGGCATTCTAGGTGGAATACATGATGGAACACCTTAGTGTAATAGCTCATTGGAACCGGGACGAGGATACCTACATGATGGGATAGTTGGGCATGAGTTTCAGTGACCAGAGGGGACATGGTAGCCGATTTACTCTTTTCTATATTATAAAGGAATATTTTAATAAGAAGGAAAAGTGCACCATGAATAAAATAATAATAAAATAATGGTCTAGAAGGCTCCAAGAGATCTATAAAAGAAAGGGAGGAGGCCATTGAGGGATATCTTTGGATCATATCATTTTCTTGTATATGAGGTTTGAGACGTGGTTCTCTACTTCAGCCATAGCCCCAGGACGGAAACCCTCAGGTGATTTGTGAGTGTTGGATGCAAACCCAACTCTCTTTGAGGAGACTTCATTCAAAAGTTTCACAGAGCTTCAGGGATATTGGAGTGAGGATCATTCAGCTCTTCAACAGGTGCTTCAGTGGATTCAGTGGTCGCTGTTGCCGGAGGGAGAGTGCAGTAGTTCAGTTTCGGAGGTCATCGCCGCCCAGTTTTCCATCTCAACTCTTTCTGGGTCAGATCTATATGTAAACCCCGTTATTATTTATAATAAATGTTGAGATTCTTCCTGTTCTATGTGGTAATGGATTGCAGTATTTTATGTGCTTTTATTTTACATGGCAATCTTCTGTTAAATGCATGTTGATTTTACGACATAATTTCGAGTTTAAGTAAATTCATGCAAATTCAGTAAAATATCCCATTTTGGGATATTACAGTGGTATTAGAGCCAAATCTTGGCTCAGCCGTGGGGGAACTCTTCCTACAAGTAAGGAGGGTTTTTTAATTGCAGATTGTTGGAGGAATTTACTGTCAAGATACCAAAATCACCGAAGCTAATCTCACTGCAGAAAACCAATTCGACAAAATTTCCGCTCCAAAAGTACTATCCAAAAAAAAAATTATAAGTGACAGCCATTAAATCAAACTAGCGGCCATCACACTATAAATTTTGGAGAAGGGCCGAACATATTTTCAAAGGCTGTGAAATGGAAGCCAACTTTGTTTGTAAAGGTTGTATTAAGTCATGAGGGCCAAATTATCTTAGTGAAGGGAATGAAAAGAATCGTGGGGCCAAAACAAGATTCAACAAAGGAAAATTTTGCATCTACAAAGTTTATGGAGAATTTGATACCCTGTTAGCGTAAAGCTTAATGAGACGCTGCGAAGGAGCAATTCCGTCTATGCAGAGTCCCTTGTTTTCAGTTTATAGCCCAAGATCTTTAATACTTGATTGTTGTGCGTATACTTAGTCATCTTTGGGAGCAGTTACAGTGGGCTATTTACACTAGTGTTGGGAATACGTGTGTTGCTGTAGTAGCTAAATATCAAGAGCATCTCACTATATTTTGAGCGGATTCCCTTATTTTAGTCACTGGACAGAGATATTTGGTATCTGATTTCAGACTTCAAGTAGCAAGTAAACCAAGTTGGGTGCCTAAAAGACAGCGCAATATTACCTGTGCAACTCACTTAGAGCATGAAGCAATTCTGAGCATGGGGGCAACTTCCAGGTCAGATTACTAAGTTATATGTTGTCTGATTTCGAAGTATTTACAGCTTCTGATTTTGAGTATTTACAGCTTTATATTTATCAAGACTATCTCATGTTTCTGTTTGGGAATTAATCTCGGTTTATATCAAATTGTCACAGTGAAGGGCTGTTACACTAAAAATTGTCACCATGACGTTTTACTGTCTGTTTGGGTTCATCATTACTCATACAACACTCCCTTAGAAGTCTACAAACATCAAGTTCCTAAAACCAAGCCTTGAAATTGAGAGAAAAGCTTATAAAAGTCATAAAAATACTTGTACCGCACTTTCTCTTAGTATTACCTGCAGTGCCGAATCTGTTTGTTCTAGAACATGCGGAACCAGCCGCACTTTTTCTTCATTAAAGGTGTGGATTCCTGTAAAATGTAAAGTGAAGGCGGAAGTAAAATTTAGAAGCCCAGCTGGTTGAATCTGGAAGCTTCTGGAAGCAATTATCTAGTGGAAAGTTCGCTCCTTTCATGTACATTCATCCCTCCATTAAAGGAGCCTACCCCTTGGTATGTCGAACTAAATCCCTTTGAACGAGGATTCTATCCCCTCTTATTTGGAGCTGCAACCTCTTCTCTTTTGCTATAAATTGAGGCCATAGTTCAGCCTCAAGGGGAGTCAGGCTTTGAGATTTTTTGAGGAGAATTGTTAGAAAAACTCAGACTCTCTTAACTAATTACCATATGGGAATGATTATACACTCATGTGTATGTTAGTCGTGAGAGTGCAAAGGCTTGTCAAAGTAGAGGAAACGCTTGTTCCGAACCCCGGAAGGACCTGTACGACATCAAGGCGAACACGGTTGTAAAGCTCCTTCTTTCATCAAAAATAATACAAATGGATCCTGTTTTCTCAATGAGTTGTTTATTTAAATGGCTTATTTCTTGAATTCCTTGATCATGAAGATAGATTTATGGTTTATAAATTAGTCTATATTATGCAGGTGCTTCTGATTCTTTCATGTTTTTTATTGCAGATCCCGAAAGGAGACGTATTCAAAGCGATAGGAAAGAAGACTACGATCAGCGCTGGACTACAGGTAAGTCATAAATGCTTCATTATAGATAATTCTAGATCAAATATAATCTAGAGAAAGTAGTTTACATATGTCTGTTTGTTGCTAGTTATCGTAGGATACTAGGGAGATATGTCTTGTCCGCAAGAATGATTTATCCGCCCAACAAATTGGCGACTCCGCTGGGGAATGGATCTTGAACTTAGCTTTCTTTTATTTTTGACTTGTGAAACTATTTTTCTGATTTTGATTGATTGATACTGGCTTGGGTAATTTGTTCCTGCAGAATCCCTAAAAAGTGCTTTAGAGTTTTTTAATTTTTCTTTAAGTTTTCTGGTCTCTGCACTTTGTCTTTAGGCACAGTGCGGTCATCTCCACTGTTTTCCTGTATAAAATAGTGCGGCATCGCACCTATTTACACTGAAACCTACGGACCCTGAGAAAATTTTTGAAAAATTTAACATTCTCTTTTCTGGAACTAGCTTACATGATTCTCTGTATTTGTCCAGACTTGTCTTGACTATCAAAAGCCTTGTGTGAATTTCAATTCAGCACTCTTACAATCTCATTAGTCTCCGTTAAGTTAATTGGGTGTTTTGAATATTATTTTTGAGAAATTCTTAATTCGATTTCCTTTGGTCATTGCTTCGAGGTTTGTCTCAGTCTCTTAACAATTTTGCATCCTTTTGCGTTTGTTTTTGCAAAAAAATTTCCCCCTCGTGCCTGAGTGTTGATCGCCTTTGAGTGTTTTTATTTTTTGATCTTTGGAACTCTCACCCAATTTTCGTTACTTACACTTAATTGGTTCTTAGATTACATTAGAATCATCTTGTGTTTGAGAATTCTCTTGCATAAATCACATTTGCATAGTTAGAATTCTCATTTTCACAATATGAATGAAAAATGTGCATAGATTACATTTGCATACTTTTCAAAGTGAATTGTGCATAGATTACAATTGCATAGTTTACATTCTGAAAAAATCAATCGTAGATTTAAATCATTTTTATGCTTGTTTTAAAACATAAAACTATAAAAAAATTGGAATTGATTAGCATTAGTTTTTCTTGATGAAATTAGTGCATTAGAGAATTTTTTATATTTTCTCCTATTGATTAATTTTTTGCATTGTTGGAAGTGTATGGAAACTCGCTCCTTACTTTAGTTAGGATTCATCGAATTGAAAAGATTACATTATCATATTCGATTGCATTCAGTTTTGAATCGGGTCATAACACCATTGGTTTCATATCCATTTACCCTTTGAGTAATAACAGCGCAAATAACCCAGCACTTTATAAAATTCATCTAGTAATTTTTACATTTTTAGGGCTCTTTCCACCAATCTAGCTCAGGATTAGTGCTTTGGAATAGGGTGTAGTTAACTTTCCAAAGCAACTAAACAAACAAGTAGTTATCTTGCGGTAAGAAAATTCCAATTGTTGCATGTATGCTCTGGGAAGCTCCTCTTAAAGGAGTCAAGCACGAGATCATATACAAACCAGTGAGGTAATCAATCCTTCCTCATTGGGAACGATAGAAGATATACACGTATTAACAACTGTAAACCTCGGATTGACCATTATTGAGGAGCCTGGGGTCACTTGTCGGTAAACCTTGGATTATGTCAAGGAGCCTTCAAGGGGATTGAGCTTTGTTACTCTGCCCTTGCATGTGTATCGGATCGTATACTGTTCCCCCAAGTATATTTGTTCCTGTTGGTGACCTTCGTGGCCATAAACTTTAGGATTCTTTCTCAAGGTGACGGTGGAGGGAAGATTCCACTGTACCTGGAGCAGACGTCGACTAGACTCACTTGGACTCTCCAGAGAGTTCTCTTCACTCGAGATGGTTTAAGTGGAGAAACTTGCACCAGTCTGTTTCATTAAGCAGGTTGTCGGGGTAACTGTTCCAGCCACCATTTCTGCATTAAAATTCTACGATGTTGGATTTCATCACCAACTAGTGTTTTTAGTGCGGGAATCTACTGTTTGTGTGTGGTTTCACACCTAGATTTGATAGCACGTGTTCATTTGTTTTTTTTTACTTTTTAGAGACCATAGGTGTGAATTGTGAATTTTAATTATTTAGGTGTGAATTGTGAATTGTTAATTTTATTTTTGAATTGTTAATAAAATTCACTGAAGTTGAATCTAATGGCAACTGTTCCGGAATTTACCAACCAAGGAACCCCTCTTAATGAGAATCCTAGTACTTTTCCTTGCTTTGGAAATGTTGGTCCTCCTGAGGTAAAAACTCGGTAAACTTGATAAATATATATTATTAATGATGAAAGATGAGATGATTATACGAGGGATCGCCTAGGCTTTAAATATAGCCTCAAGGTGTCCCTTGGCGAAGAGGCATGATCTTTGATCATGCCCTTTTAGTTAATAAAACCTAATATAACTATATCTAACTAATAATTAATAAAATATTCATAACATTGCCCCTCTCTTAAAGATGCTTTGTCCTCAAAGCATATGTAATCGATGGACAACGTTGACGAATGTCTGGTTTTCGCGAGCGGCGAGCTCTTGCTTCCCATATTTTAAAAAGGTTGTGGAGCATATTCTCGAGTTCAATCGGTTGTTGATCTGGATAGTGAAAATATCTGATATCGACAGGGTCGGATCCTGTCTTGACTTCTGGCGACGCTTCGTGGCTCCCTTTTGAAGATAACATTTCTAACTGCTGACATTGTACTGTAGATGTTGGCGCTCCCATTTGAGTCATTTTCGTCATTAGAGAGGAAGATACGACTTGATTTTCTGGGGCTTGGAATCCATACAACTTGTATTTCTGCCCTTTCCACTTAAAACTTATAAACTGCTTCTGATGGTTGGCAGAATAAGTACCTAGAGTTCGTAGCCACTGAATTCCTAAGACCACATCTTCTCCTCGTAATGGAACGGTGTAGAACGGCGATTCTAAATGAAAGTCTTTAATCTGCAATTTGACTTTATGGCATTTTCCTACTTGTTCAATCTTCTTACCATCGACCACCATTACCTTCATATTAGGCATGGGAAAAGCAAAGAGGTTGAGTCTTTTGGCCATGGTTGAATCTAGAAAATTGTGCGTGCTGCCTGTGTCTATTAGAACCATTACATTGTTTTTCTTAATATGTCCTCTTAACCTTAGGGTTTGAGGTTGTAATATGCCTGTCATAGCTGATAATGATACTTGTGGAATAATTTCGCCATCCACTTCTGGAGAGAACTCTAAGTTGTCTTCTAATCCTTCTATACATGAATCAGTACTGTTAGCATCGTTAGTTGCTTCACAACTGTATAGATTCTTCGCTTTTCCATTAGCACATCTGTGCTTAGGGTCCCAGTTTTCACCGCATCGTTTGCACTTGCCCTCTCGCATTCTTCGTTTTTCCAAACTAGATTTTTCTTCTTCACGAAGATGGACAGGGACATATTTTGTGTCATCTACATTTTTAGATTGAGGAAACCGTCGTCTCGAATATAATTTTTCTGGTTTTGATAATCTTTCAAATTTCTTTTCAGCAGCTTTTGCTTTTTGCCTTGCTACTTCTACGGACGTAATTTCATGTAGTTCTAGCTCTTCCTGTATGTGGATTTTAAGTCCTGAGATGTAAGACTGGATTAGACGAGATTCCGACAATCCCGGTACTCGTGTTGCCAAGGTCTCCCATTCTCGAGTGTACTCATCCACATCTCCTTTTTGGCGTAATTTGATAAACGTTGAAAAGAATTTTTCTTCTTTTATACCTTGAAACCTTTTGAAGAACGCATCCTTAAATTTCCTCCAACTGATAGCGAGCGTTGTTTTTTTCCACCACATATACCAATTATATGCTTCCCCTTCCATTTTCATGGAAGCATGTTTAATTTTTTCATCATCACTAGTAATGTCATAAATCTCAAAATATTCTTCCGCTTTATTAAGCCATGCAACGCTATTCTTTTCATTACCATCAAATTTGGGTAGGTCGATCTTGGCTTTGCGCTGATATGCTAATGGTGGAACAAGAAGGGGATATTGATTAGCGAATGCATTCCAGAGCTGCTTGTTTTGAAAATCTGCATTACTTTCTTCTTGATGATGTGGGGAATCGGTTTTTCCCTGATGCTCTTCTGAGTTCCCTGAATCTGCGGAATTGTTTTGTTGCTTTGGTTCCCTGTTAGGAGATGTTGGGGATTGTGTCTGACTTAACTTATCTATCTTATCATTTAGCGTATTGAAGAGTTCTGTCATATTGTTCATTGCTTCTGTGGTCTCGTGATGATTTAGCCACATTTGTCTTTCTATGCGATTTGTCGTATCATGAACCTTTTTGATGTCGTTGGAATGTCCTGCAACTGTACCTTCCAGATCGACTAATCTCCTTCTGAATTCTTCGGAATTATTATTAATTTGTTTCTCAAGATCTCCCAATTTCTTCTGGAATTCCGCCATCGACATTGACGAAGACATCGAGCGTGTATGAGGTGGGGAGTATCTTTCTGCCAGTTTCTCGTTTCCCTTTTTTTTCTAAAATTAATTAATTAATTAATATTTAATTAATTAATTAATTATTATTATTTATTTATTTATTTATTATTATTATTATTTTTTTAAATAATAATAATAATTATTGTTTTTAAATAAATTATATAATTATTATATTTATATAATTATTTATTTGAAAATTATATAAATAAATTATATAATATTATATAACAATAATAATTATTTTTATTTTTTTAAAACTAATTTTTATATAAATTTAATTTTGAATTAAAGTTTATATAAAAATTAAATTATAATTATATATTTATTATATATACGACTATTGATCAACCGTCTGCTTTAAAAAAAACGAGCCCCTTCAGTGTAATAAACCCACGATTATAACATCACCGAACCTGTTTGTTAAAAAAAAATGAAACCTGTCACCCGTATTAAATCGTATGTTATACCGTGTGGTATCACCGGTATTTAAACGTTGTATCGTATCACTTGCAGCGGAAATATATGATATATATTTATGGAGGTCAACGACAACACCTCGGGTCAGAGCAGTGACACGACGACAGCAGCCTGGACGTGGACGACACCAGCGGTCCGCTTAACCTGTAGCTCCTGTTCCGAATTAAAACGATACCCTGTTTCCGTTTAAAACGATACCCTGTTATGAATATTTTTTACTTTATGTATATTTTACGGGCGGAGTGCATAAAACGGCGGACGGTAGGGCAGGCGCAGCAGAATTGGGACAGGGAGAGACAACCGCAGGGAAGCAACTCAACGAGAAGCAATGAGCGGGTAGGGTGATGCTCTATAAAATGAGCCGCTCGATTATTTTGGTATGGCTGGAAAAACCTTAGCGTTCCACAGATCGCACCACAAGGTGGAAAACTGTATGACAAGCGGGTCGAGGGATGCAGGGCGGGAGGATCAATGGGTCAAGGCGGAATAGTAATCCGAAATTTGCAGTTCCACAGGTCTGCAATGATCTTGAAAGTCTTCCTCGACCTCTTCTTATCTCCTGAATTTTTCTGCGATTTTCACCGAAATCTGCAAGGTTACATTTAAAAAAAAAAAAAACAAATGTTGTTGTGCACAAACACCTGATTAAAAAAATCTGCAATTCTGGAATTCTGTAATTCCTGGGTGATCACACAGATCCCGAAGAGCGATGGCTCCGATACCAATGGAGTGTAAAAACTCTGGTAAACTTGATAAATATATATTATTAATGATGAAAGATGAGATGATTACAATGAGGGATCGCCTAGGCTTTAAATAGCCTCAAGGTGTCCCTTGGCGAAGAGGCATGATCTTTGATCATGCCCTTTCAGCTAATAAAACCTAATATAACTATATCTAACTAATAATTAATAAAATATTCATAACATCCTCCTTATATGGCTACACATTACCTGGATTTACAATAAGTTTACCGGTATGGTTATTTTCAACTTCGTTGGCCCCGAATACTCAGATTATTCCACCTCAACCGGATGCTTCACCTCAACAGAGTTCACCATCTCAACATCACCAACCTTCTGTTGACCCTTTACTTTCTTCGCCCAATATGTCCTCTCTTTCTTCCTCTTTGCTTGGTAAAAGCCTTGCCGGTAGTAACCAGGTGACTAAGAAGAAGAAGAAAGGGAAGAAGAAGAAGAAACAAGATAAGAAAGAATTCAACCAACCAAACATGGCTGCAAGCATTAGTAATGTTGAGGAAACCTCCAGCATGCATCGTAAACCCAAATACCCTTGCAAGCTTTGTAAAGGTGACCACTTCCTTATCAATTGTCCTGGTATTCCAAAGGTCTTGGAAGTATGGTCAGAAAAATCCCATCAACTTACTGTTGATCCATCAACCAGTGATAGTCAGGATCCTAGGGAAAAGGGTAAAGTTAGGTTTCCTTGTAGGTTATGCAAAGGGAGTCATCAAACTCACATTTTCCCTCACATGGATGAAGCCTCAAAATTGTTGCAAAACCTTACTATTCCATAGCAAGAACTTCCAACTGGTTACCGTCAACTTTCTCCCAACCTACCGTCAACTGACGGAGTGATTGATCTAATTCCAAGTACAATCAATCCCACTCTTCCATTGGAGAGTGAAATTGATATCACTCAAGTTGATGATCCATTAGTTGATCAAGTGGTCGACTCAATTTCACATTCGGTCGATCCCACTCTCCCTGTAGAGAGTGAAATTCATACTGCTCAAGTTCTTCTTGTTACATTAGATTCTTCTATGCCTAGGGTCATTTCACCTCTTCCTACAAAACCCCCTCCAAGTACCAAGGTCTTTTCCTTTGATTGGAATAGACTAACAGAACCTCATCTTCCTTCCTCCATCCCTTTCCAAGTCATTGTGAAGGCTTGTGGTACAAATGTACACTGCACACATGTAGATGAAGGTGCTTCTGTTAGTATTTTATCCTCAACTGCTTGGAAAGCTTTGGGTTCCCCTCAGCTTGTGTCTGTTACGCTGAATCTGTCAGCTTTTAACAGAACCATTAGTGAACCTTTAGGGATCCTTCCTAAGTTTTCTATTACTTTGGAAGGTAAAACTGTCTGTATTGATCTTATGGTAGTTCGAGGCCCCTTGGATTTCAATTTACTCCTTGGGCGAGACTATGTCTATGCAATGAAAGCTGTCGTATCGACACTCTTTCGCGTGATGTCTTTCCCTCACAATGGAAACATTGTGACTGTAGACCAGCTTTCGTTCGCTAGTCTTCATTCGACTACCAATAATCCGTCACCCCTAAATGTTCCTTTTACGGAAGTGGTATCTACCCCGCCATGGGTTAATTATGTGGCAACCAGTCCCATGTTTTCATTTACCGATGTAAGCGAGCCTCTCACTGTTTGCTCAACTTCCTATGACTTAGATCCAGTAATTGACATGGAAAACCCTATGGGGGGTATTTAAAAACGATGTTCTTATCCCGATTGAGTCCCTTGGCATGGATTCCTTCCAAAAAACTGTTCTTCCATCTGATTTCGACTTCTTGAAGGCCATGATCGAGGTGTGTCCCTTGACATGCATTTCTTCCAGTTGGAAGACATAACAAGGGGTTTAAGAGGATAGCTCCAGTTACCGAGTCAATGTAAGATTTTGTAGATGTTCTATGCTTGATGCAACTTTACTTTTATCAGCAGCAATCACATGAATTTACAAGTAAAATGTAGATAGAACATACCAGTGATCCTTTAGAAGACAAGTCAAAAACAGATAAAGGTGATGGTGCGTTACAGCAGTCAACAGGATGCTTCAACCAACAAAGACTTCACGGTCAGCCAACCCAGCATATGTGTCACAACAGTCCTCAAAATAGTCACACGGTCAACTCAGAAGTCAACCTCAGAAAAGTCAACGCAGGGCAGCAGCACTAAAATTCAACGCAGCTCAACTTCTAGTCAACCTTTGACCTCGATTTCTATGCCAAAGAGTACGGCCTCCTTAGATCGAAGTCTCCTTCAAAATTCAACCCAATCGGACCATGCGTTGACCAAAGTCAACGTTGGTCAAACTTCCCCAGAAACCCTAACCGCAGATTTCTGGCTGCAGTGAATTTCGTCCTTCTTGCTGCGGTAAACTTCGACCTTCTTGCTGCGGTGAACTTCGACCTTCTTTCCCACGTGTGAGATGAAGCTGTTTCTCATATGCTCGTATAAGAGGAGGAGATGTGAGATGAGATGAGTGGAAAAATGCTCCAACGTTGACCCTATAAATACCAATCATGAGAGGTGTGTGACACATCTGCTGGGGGTAAAAACCTTAAGGCCGACCTGCACTTAAATTTATTATAAATAATAAATTCAAAATAAATGTTATGCTCGTCAGATTAAAATCAATTTTAGATCAATTTTACACCTCTCTGAAAGAGGAATCCAATACAAATATTAAAATCTTCATCTGAGCATCACAAGATGGAGTTTGGACCTAGTTGTCCAAATTTAACACTCCCTCTCAACTAGGAAGAACTCCATCCACCAATGCAATCAAACATCGTGTGTCATCCCGCCGTAACTTGCTTTGTTGGCCTCTTTATTTCAGAATAGAAGTGGGTCAGTCACAAAGACATCATTCCCGGCTGACAGATTCAACCCAGAGGTCAAAACCTCTATCGGACTCACAAAGAGTCTCCAACCAACCCGAAGTTGGTTCCTCTGACCCGAAGTCAGGCGGAGGTCCGAGACCTCACTAGACTTGATCCCAGATCAAGTGGTTGGTCCGTGCCATCCTAGATAGAGAGTACGGCAATCTCTGATGCGTCCATCAGTCTTTGCTACTAGTCTCTAGCTTTTCCCACCTCATTGGCCAAATGAGAGGTACTTCCCATGAGCCCTCAACTCAATGGGTAGGATGCATACGGGGCACAGATAATGAGAGGTGAACCAACTAAATAATCACAACAGTGGGGTCCAAGCACACCAACAAGGTTTGGCAAGCCTAGCCTTGTGGTTGCTCATAGCTTCGAGAAGCTATCCCCAAAGTCCCCCAGAGCTCCTCAAGCTCATCGTCCAACAGGACCCACATCATAGGGTCGTTCCACAATACCAAGTCTCTCACGAAAGGTTAGGAACTTGACCTTCCCCAGGGGCTTAGTGAGAATATCTAGTGCCTGCTCATCAGTTCCTATATGATCGAGCCTTATGGCGCCTCGCTGTACCATATCCAGGATGAAATGGTACCTAATATCAATATGCTTGGATCGGTCGTGGAACACAGGATTCTCGGTCAAGCGAATCCCACTCTGATTATCACAGAGTATCACCATGGTATCTAGCACATGCCCGAACAGCTCACTGAAGAGCTTTCGCAACTAGACTGCTTCACAACAGGCCATACTTGCTGCAATGTATTCGGACTCTGCGGTGCTCAAATCCACTGACTTCTGCTTCCTGCTCATCCATGAGATCGAAGCAGAACCAAGGTTGAAGCAGCATCTCGATGTGCTCTTACGATCCACCACACTACCAGCCCAATCGGCATCAATATAACCAAGGAGTGTCACGCTCCCGACAGTGTATCTCAGGCCATGGTTTATTGTGCCCTGAAGATTCTTGGCACCAACCTAGTGAAAGTGATGAGGCTCAACCATCTGTTGACTCAAGGTGTTCACTGCAAAACATATATCCGGACGAGTGTTCGCTAAGAACATCAGGGCCCCTATGAGTTGACGATACTCAGTAAGATTTGCCAATACGGGCCCAGCAGTGCTACCACTCAACTTCTTAAAGTTGAGTTCCATCGGTGTCGACACAGACTTACAGTCCACCATTCCAGATCTTTCGAGCTTCACAGTATAATTTTCCACAGAAAGGAAAATCTAGCAGAGTCTCTTGCAGACCTCGAGGCTGAAACTAGGTGCATCGGAGTCCGGTCCATCATCTCGAACTCAACGGCCCGAGCTCCCTCTTGCATTGATGAATGAGAGGGTCGACACACAATCGGGGAAGAGAGAGTCGTCCACCTCTGATGCTAAATGAGAGGCTTCCCCTGGACAACCTTGAAGTAAAGGTTCGGATCAGCATTACTTCGAGTGAATCCTAGCTTCATCAAGTAGCTATCTATCCTCTCGTACCAAGCTCTGGGTGCTTGCTTCAACCCATAGAGGGTTTTCTTCAACCTGCAGACATGGGTGTCCTGATCCTGGACTTCAAACCCCTGAGGTTGTTCTACATATACCTCTTCCTTTATTGCACCATGCAAAAAAGCGGTCTTGACATCCATCTAATGAAGACTCCATCCTTGCGTAGCAGCAAGGGTTATGATTGATCGAATGGTGGTATATCGTGCCACAAGGGCAAATATGTCATCATATTCTATTCCTTCCTTTTGAGAGAAGCCACGGGCAACAAATCTTGCCTTGAACTTTTCAGTACTTCCATCAGATCCATGCTTGATCTTGTAGAGCCATTTCGCGGTGACAACTGATTTGTCCTTCGGTCTTGGAACCACATCCCAGACATCATTCTTCATTATGGACTCATATTCTTCGTGCATAGCATCTTTCCAGACTTGATGCTTTACGGCTTCCTCAAAAGATCCAGGTTCAAATTGTACAATAGTACTCATGGCAGCCAGATACCCTTGGTATCTACATGGCTTCTTGCTTTCTCGGAATGTCCCCCTCGGGGCAGCATGTCCCTCAGCATCTTCGAGAGTGTCCCTGAGCCATGATGGTCTCTTTCTCAGTGAAGGAGATGGATCGACTGGGTCCATTGGTCCTTCAGCATTAGGCATTGTCTCATCCTTCGATTCTTCTTGATTTCCAGGCCTTGCTTCATGATTTTCCTCAAATCTCGAAAGATCTACTACTTTCTTCAGGAAAGCATCTTCGTCAAAAGTGACATCATGGCATATCTCTACTTCCCTTTGACCAGGTACATATAGTCTATAGGCCTTAGAAGTTTTGTTGTAGCCCACAAATATTCCTTTCTTCCCAAAAGCATCCAGCTTACTTCTCTTTTCTTTTGGCACATGAAAATAAACAGGACATCCAAAAACTCTAAAATGTGAGATGTCAGGTTTCTTACCAGTGAAAACCTCTTCGGGAGTTTTGGAGTCCAGAGCGGAATGAGGGCATCGGTTTTGAATGTATATAGCAATATTCGCAGCTTTTCCTCATAGAAACTTCGGTAGACCCTGGTCACATAGCATGGCATGGGCAACTTCCACAATGGTCCTGTTCTTTCGTTCAGCAACGCCATTCTGCTCAGGAGTATAGGCAGTAGTGGTCTCCCTCTTAATGCCAGCTTCTCTGCAAAAGTCCTTGAACTCATTTGACTCATATTCAGTGCCATTGTCGATCCTCAAAATCTTGATCTTCTTCCCTGTCATATTTTCCACCAAGGCTTTGAAGATACAGAACCACATGAAAGCCTCATCCTTCTTCTTCAAGAAGTATATCCAGGTTTTGCGGGAGAAGTCATCAGTGAACGTCATATAGTAAGAACATCCTCCCATGGATGTCACAAGTAGCATACTAGATAGATTAGAATGGACCAGTTGCAAAATATCAGATGTCTTTGTGACACTTGAGGGGAAAGGTCCCCTTGTATGCTTTCCTTCGGCACAACCCTTACATACACCTTCATGATTATTTCTAAATTCAGGCATCCCTGTCACCACCTTCCTTGCTTCGGGAAGGGCCTTGTAATGAAGGTATCCAAACCTCAGGTGCCATAGTTCAGTTTGTCAAATAGTATCACATGTCATAGCTCCCAATGGACTTCCTCCAACCTGGTAGAGTGTTCCAACTCTAAAACCAATCACGATAGCTTCCTTGAGATTCTTCTTCCACATGCGCACCTTTCCATCAGTGAATGCTACATTGAAACCTTTGTCTTCCATGGCTGATATAGACACAAGGTTCTTCTTCAATTTTGGTACATAGAGTACATCCTGCAAATGTAGGACTTGTCCTGAAGACAAGTGGAGGGTCACAGTCCCTGTCCCTTTCATGGGATATGTGGCATTATCTCCAAGGATAATTTCCAGATTAGTATCCTTCTCAACCATGTCAGAAAGTGCTTCCTTGAACCCAGTGATGTGTCTTGAGGCACCACTATCTATCAGCCAGACATCCATAGTGTCGAGCGGGGATGCAGCAGAGAGGGCAGATACAAGAATGTATTCATTTCTTTTATCAACAACATTTGACTCCTCATACCTGGAGTTTCTAGACCTTTTGAAAGGTTGATTGTTTCCGCAAGAGGGAGCCTTCCTCTTTCCTTTGGACCTGTTGTTTCTTTGATTTCCATTCCTCTAGTTGTTGTTGTTGTCATCACTATCGGGAGAATCCTTCTTGAAAGGACATTCTCTAGCATGATGACCTGGCCTATGACAAGTGAAACACTTGCCCTTCTTTCCTTGGGCCCCTGCTCTTCCTTTGTTCTTTGAACCACCAGAGTTCTTTCTAAAATGAGCAGGGTAGGCAACATTTCTGTCATTTTCGTATTCCTTCATTCTTGTCTCTTCTTGCATGCATCTTGACAGTAGCTCGTCAAAGTTAGGAATTGTATTATTATTGAGAATGGTAGTGTTGAATACTTGCCATTCATATGGGAGCCCTCCAAGTGCGGTGAGTACCATCTCACGATCAACTATTGTCTCCCCAATAGCCAGCAGATTGTTCCTGATCTCGTTCAGTTTCAGAAAGTATGTTTGGACAGATTCATCCCTGCCTTTCTTCAGATTCTTCAGAATGGTAGTGTTGAATACTTGCCATTCATATGGGAGCCCTCCAAGTGCGGTGAGTACCATCTCACGATCAGCTATTGTCTCCCCAATAGACAGCAGATTGTTCCTGATCTCGGTCAGTTTCAGAAAGTATGTTTGGACAGATTCATCCCTGCCTTTCTTCAGATTCTTCAATTGATTCTTGAAGAATAGCACCTGGTTTGCATTGTTTACTTTGAACATTTGTTTCAGCTTATCATACATCTCTTTGGATGTGCCTAGCTCAGATATGTAGGCAACCAAAGTTTTATGTATGGATTCCCTAATCATTAGCTTTGCTTTGATCTCCCCCTTCTTATACTTGGTTTTGGCAGCAGCAGTAGCAATGGATGGAGGTTCTTGTATCTTACCCAGTACATAGTCCATGAGATCATGGTCTTCTAATTTGAGATCTAATATCATCTTCCAAACCTGGAAGTCATCCCTTCCAGTCAGCTTGTCATCCTCCTTAAAGCCATAACTTGTGGAACCCATTTTTCTCTTTTGGTGATTTCTATAAGTTAGGGCTTGTCTTCACCTCAGCGCTGATACCATGTAAGATTTTGTAGATGTTCTATGCTTGATGCAACTTTACTTTTATCAACAGCAATCACATGAATTTACAAGTAAAATGCAGATAGAACATACCAGTGATTCTTTAGAAGACAAGTCGAAAACAAATAAAGGTGATGGTGCGTTACGGCGGTCAACAGGATGCTTCAAACAACAAAGACTTCACGGTCAGCCAACCCAGCATGTTTCACAACAGTCCTCAAAACAGTCACACGGTCAACTCAGAAGTCAACCTCACAAAAGTCAACGCTGCCCAGAAAAGTCAACACAGGGCAGCAACACTAAAAGTCAATGCAACTCAACTTCTGGTCAACCTTTGACCTCGATTTCTGTGCCAAAGAGTACGGCCTCCTTATAGATCGAAGTCTCCTTCAAAATTCAGCCCAATCGGACCATGCACTGACCAAAGTCAACGCTGGTCAAACTTCCCCAGAAACCCTAACCGCAGATTTCTCGCTGCAGTGAATTTCGTCCTTCTTGTTGCGGTAAACTTCGACCTTCTTGCTGCGGTAAACTTCGACCTTCTTTCCCACGTGTGAGATGAAGTTGCTTCTCATATGCATGTATAAGAGGAGGAGATGTGAGATGAGATGAGTGGAAAAATGCTCCAACGTTGACCCTATAAATACCAATCATGAGAGGTGTGTGACACATCTGCTGGGGGTACAAACCTTAAGGCCGACCTGCACTTAAATTTATTATAAATAATAAATTCAAAATAAATGTTCTGCTCATCAGATTAAAATCAATTTTAGATCGATTTTACACCTCTCTGAAAGAGGAATCCAATACAAATATTGGAATCTTCATCTAAGCATCACAAGATGGAGTTTGGACCTAGTTGTCCAAATTTAACAGTCAACCTCGTTAAAAAATGAATCACGTATGAGGAAAGTTCCTTTTACTGTGTCAACCTCATTAAAAAATGAATCAGTGGGTCAAGACGAAAGTTCCTTTTACTGTGTCAACCTCGTTAAAAAGTGAATCAGTGAGTCATGAGGATAGTTCCTTTTACTGTGTCAACCTCGTTAAAAAATGAATCAGTTGGTTAGAGGATAGTTCCTGTTACTGAGTCAACCTCGTTAAAAAATGAATCAGGTAAGAAGATAGTTCCAGTTACTGAGTCAACCTCGTTAAAAAATGAATCAGGTATGAGAAAAGTTCATTTTACTGTGTCAACCTCATTAAAAAGAATCAGTGGGTCAAGAGGAAAATTCCTTTTACTGTGTCAACCTCGTTAAAAAATGAATCAGTGAGATATGAGGATAGTTCCTTTTACTGTGTCAACCTCGTTAACAAATGAATCAGTTGGTCAGAGGATAGTTCCTGTTACTAAGTCAACCTCGTTAAAAAATGAATCAGGTATGAGGACAATTCTTTTCCTGTGTCAACCTCGTTAAAAAAAGAAACAGACCCATGAGGACAGTTCTTTTCTTGTGTCAACCTCATTAAAAAATGAATCAGTAGGTTATGTAGGTAGATTTATAGATTCCATGAGGATGGTTCTTCTCCTGTGTCAACCTCGTTAAAAAATGAAACAGATACCAAGAGAAAAGTTCCTTTTACTGCGTCAACCTCGTTAAAAAATGAATCAGTGGGTAATGAAGATGGTTCCTGTTATTGAGTCAACCTCGTTAAAAAATGGATCAGGTATGAGGATAGTTCCTTTTACTGTGTCAACCTCGTTAAAAAATGAAACATGTCTTCGAGCATACTTCTTTTTTTGTGTCAAGCTCGTTAAAAAATGAAACAAATCCTCTCCTAATTGAGTCGAGTCTTTGATTAGATCTCGTAAATGTTAAGTCGAGTTAATTGAACCTTCATTACATCCACCTATTAGTAACCAGTAGTCTACTTAGTTGAATGCAATGAAGCTTGGGGGGCATGCGCTCTAGCAAGTTACGCTTGGGGGGCATTAAAACTTATCTCAAGCATGATTTTTCCTTTGTTTCAAGCTTGTGTAAAAATGAAACGAACCTCTCTCAAGCACAGTTTTCCTATGTTTCAAGCTTGTGTAAAAATGAAACCACTTTCAAGCATGATTTTTCCTTTGTTTCAAGCTTGTGTAAAAATGAAACAAACCATTTTCAAGCATAGTTTTCCTACGTTTCAAGCTTGTATAAAAATAAAACCTATCTTGAGTCCATTTCAGTTATTATTTTCAAGACTCGTTAAACTCATGAAAATCCCGAGCTTCTTTTGCTATTCTTTTCATGCTCGTAAAACGTACATGAAAATGCCGAGTTCTTTCCGTCTTTTCCTGCTCGTTAATTACATTGAAAGTCGACCATATGAGTACACTTTTTATCACTTTTTCGAACTTGTTAAAACTTACGAAAAAGCGAAAGCTATGAGTACATTTTTATCCCTTTTTCGAACTCGTTAAAACTTATGAAAAAGCGAAACAAGATGAGTATACTTTTATCACTTTTTCGGACTCTTGAAAATTAAGAAAAAGTGAAACCCTGGAGTTCTCTTTAAGCCATTTTCAGACTTTCTAAACATGAAAAGATTGCCGAGTACTTGACTATTCGAACTCATTAAAGGAAATGAACAATCGTCCCTTCAGTATAAGTTCACCCCTTTTCCGAACTGAAATGGACTATTTACGAAAAAGGTATACGTTGACTAATCATAGTCAATAGAGTTCTCTCTTGTATTATTTTATCCTTTTTCGGGCTCGACAGACTAAATTTACGAAAAAGAACACCCACGAAGTTTCCTTAAGTTTTTCTTCTAACTCCCTAAAATTGAAAAACACCGAATTTCTCCTATACTGGACTCGTTAAAATTTAACAGTAAAGGACTTGTCGATTACAAACAGGAACGAACCACTCCTTCTTAGGGTTCGATTTTAAACTATGTTGGACTCATCCAAAGGATGAGCTTATATAACAAGAAAATGTTATCCTCCTCAAGCTTGTCAGAAATAAAGAGGTACTTGCCAGAAATGGTGGGGGAAAAAGAGAGAAAACGAACCTGTTTGTCACACTTTGTTTTAAAAGCAGTCTACCACTCTTAAACATGACACTTTTTGTCACACTTCTACCTGGGGTTGGGAAAATCCTTTGCCTATCAGTTAATCAAACCATATTGAAAGTCTTCAGCCGGTTTCCGGGTATTAGCATAGGTCAATTGTCACCAAACCATCTGCAGTGTCGTTATGCGTTCAAGAGGACAGTTCAAATAAACCATTCATTGCAAACAGTTGTCTCCATTCGTGTTGACCATCCCTGAGTCAGTCCTTGCAAAATATTTCTACAAAACTTGATCTAATGGTTTCATGTCGTAGGCTTTCCTACGACGGATCACTTTCTATCGACGACAGCTCATCATTTAGGAAGTTGATCTAGAATCCTTCAGTACCTTGGAATCTGCATGCCTTAATGGTAGGTTTCTCGCCTTCGACGACAGGTTGCATCATTGACCTTCGATCGAACGATTCCGTGAAATGTTCGACTTCAGATCATTTATTCACATTCCATGGATTGTACTGAGTACTTTGAGAGCTATTGTCATTATTGGTGGTTTCTCTCACACTTGTTAACAGTTCACATCATTGACTAGTAATCAAGTGGTTTCTACCATGTTCGACTTCGACACAATCAATCGCATGGATAGAATCGTACTAGTTTGGGTAGCGGAAATCAAGACCCTGGATCTAGTTTCCACCATCCAAGCTGCAAGGAGTTTTATTATTCATTATGCAGTAGACTATTCATAAACAGATGGTTGCATCCATACTGTGCCTACATTATTGATGTGATAGTAAAATCATTTCTACATCAGAACAAGTTTTAGTTAGTGTTTGATACGAGTAAGCGATGATATATATATATATATATATATATATATATATATATATATATATATATATATATATATATATATATATATATATATATATGTTTTGCATTGAATGTTTTTACAGGATTGCGACTTGGGTGTCTACAAGCTAATCCTCGAAATGATAAAGCACATCACTCTTCGAATGGTCTCAGACTTCACACTTTAGGGGGCAATCTGTTACACTAAAAATTGTCACCATGACGTTTTACAGTCTGTATGGGTTCATCATTACTCATACAACACTCTCTTAGAAGTCTACAAACATCAAGTTCCTAAAACCAAGCCTTGAAATTGAGAGAGAAGCTTATAAAAGTCATAAAAATACTTGTACTGCACTTTCTCTTAGTATTACCTGCGGTGCCGCATCTGTTTGTTCTAAAACATGCGGAACCGGCCGCACTTTTTTTTCATTAAAGGTGCGGATTCCTGTAAAAGGTAAAGTGAAGGTGGAAGTAAAATTTAGAAGCCCAGCTGGTTGAATCTAGAAGCTTCTGGAAGCAATTATCCGGTGTAAAGTTCGCTCCTTTCATGTACATTCATCCCTTCAGTAAAGGAGCCTACCCCTTGGTATGTGGAACTAAATCCCTTTGAAAGAGGATCCTATCCCCTCTTATTTGGAGCTGCAACCTCTTCTCTTTTGCTATAAATTGAGGCCATAGTTCAGCCTCAAGGGGAGTCACCTATTCTTGCTCGAGGCAACTGAAGAACTCTCTCAGAAAGATAGGAAATGGCTGCTACAAGGAACTGCGTCCCAGCTGCTAGGAAACTGCCGTAAAACTGCTGCTGCTGAGATAGACTGAACACTAGGGGCTGCTCCCCTTGCCAGAATGGGATGAAAATCTGCAAATCACCTGTACTCGCCAACTCGGACCAAACCCAGAAACCATAACAAAAATGGACCACCTCCGAAAATCACCAGAGAAACCCTCCTCAAGGAATTACGCTGTCCCTCCAGGCCCAGCGCAGGTGCCAAATGATATATGCTGAAACCGAGCCACAAACTCCCCGGAAAATCTCCTACTGGTAAAGACTGAGCCTCCACACCGGATCTCACTGAAACTCCTGTAGAAACCCCGCAATAGAACCCTCCCGGAGAATAGAGCTGCGTCCTCTCCTCCGGGCCTCAACGCCGGTCACAAAGAAGCCCGGCTCCTGCGCCACACAACGAGCCAAATCTTCTAAAAAAGGCCCGAAGTAAAAAACTTGCCGGCAGTGTACTCGGGAGTCCCCGGGGCCCAGGGCGAGATCTCACGGCCGGAGACACTCAACGCACTAAGCAGTCTTTGCCAAACAGGCTAAACAGCGAGCGTGCTCAAGAAGACAAAATGTCTAGCTCCAATATCATCAACAACAAGAATGCCAAATGAGAAGGCTCTCCCTCCTTTTATAATGCTGGCCTCTCTCCAAAACCCTAAAGTGGTCCCCTTCTCCTCCACGTGCTCTTCCCCAATCTGCGCAGAAGCTCCTACAGGCTACGTGGGCCTCCTCCTCCACGTGGTGTTGGACCCCATGGCTCCCCCATAAGTTATAACGTTGAGCTACTAGGGAAACACTTTATTTTTCTTAAGTGAGTTAGACCCCTCCTCTCACTTTTATTTATTAATAAACTATAGTCGGCAAAACTATACAAAATCGAATATTCCAATTAGCCGTGGCTAATTAGGAATTATTACGATCTCCAGAAGCAAAACATTGCTTGTCCTCAAGCAAGCTGAAGTGATGGATCTTATTATCTTCTCATTCTCCCAAGTGGCATCATCTGTCCGTAAAATTCTTCCACCTCACCAAGAACTCCCGGACCTTCACCTTTCCTGCTTCTCTCCCTGGTATCAATAATAGCCTCTTGTTTGCCTTTTGAATGCCCCTCATCATCTATGGGTGGTAGCTCATCCTGGCTGTCTGTTTGTCCTTGCCTTTTCGAGGCATGATACGTGAAAAATGTTATAGTCTCTTAACGCTTAGGGCAGCTCTAACTCATATACCTTTGACCAATCTGCGTATCACCCTGTACGGCCCATAAGCGAGCTTCGGCTTCTCGGCCTGCAGCAAAGTGATGGCTGGAGATATGGTGTAACCGTACGTAGACTAAGTCTCCTACCTCAAAGCTTGTCTCTCTATCCAATGTCTATCGACGCATACGAGTTGCGGTCTGTATTTGTGGCTATGTTATCCTTGAGAGTTCGGAGGATGTCCTGGCTCTCTTGGATCCAAATCTTGGCTCTCGGAGCCACCTTTAACACCAAACATCACGTCCGCAAAAGATAAAGGATGATGCCCATATAATGCATAGAATGGTGACATACCCGATAGTCATGTGATGCGTCGTGCGCAGCAATACTCCCGGATACGGCGACTTCGGCCATGCTCGCTGCGCCTTTGACATAGTTACGCAAGTAACCTTCCCGACCCTTGTTAACTATCTCGGTACGTCCCCGCCAGGTACGTGGGTGATAACTGGTGCTCGGTGTGACTCTGTCCCCACTAGCCGGAAAAGCCCACACCCGAAATCCGCCCATGAAGCGGTTGTCACATCACCCGATAATGGTCTTAGGTAGACCATGCGGCCTAAAAATCTCCACTGAAAGAATAGCTCGGCCACACAGTGCGGCCGTGTAGTGCGCGGATATGGCGAAAAAATGCGCATACTTGGTGATCGATCAACGACGACAAAGATGCGGTCCTTGCCACACGCCATGGGCAACCTGTGATGAAGAGTCCATCGACATGCTCTCTCATTTTCCCTCTCCACAGGGCTGAAGAAAGTACACCCAACAACCACGGGATGGCTCATCTCCTTGTTCCTCTCTAATGAGCTTCGCACTCCACGACATCTTGGAGTACGTCTCTTGTGAGGCCCTTCCATGAGAACCTCTACTCTAATGGCCCGGTAGGTTTTGGTAAACCACGATGGCCGAGTCAATGGAGAATCGTGAGATGCATGGAGTATCTTCTTCTTAAGTGAGATCCTGGAGTCAAAGAAGATCTGTCCTGTAGTAGATAATCTCATCAACAACCCTTTACTGTCATCGCTGCTGTCCATCTAACACCTCGCATGCAAACACATTGTCCTTAGAGTACTCCACCAACGGTCGAGCCCTCCAATGCGTATCCAAGCTCATAAGTGATAATGTGGGCGGCCTACGTGAAAGAAGAACATCTTTGCCACCACGTTATTCTTGCCTTTGACGTACTCAATGTCAAAGTCATACGCTTGGATCTTAGCAGTCCACTTCTGCTTGCCTCTCCACTGCTGCTTCATACGCTCCCGGAAAGTACACAGCGAAATTTGTTGTGATCGGATCTCACCACAGACTGTTGCCCACTAAATACTGTAGGTATTTGGCCAATGCATGCATAATGGCCGGCATCTCCTTGTCGTATATGGAATACAACCTCTCATGCGGAAGGAGCTTCCGGCTCTCAAAAGCTATAGGATGACCACCACCCATCCCAATACGTTGCGCCAATCCCCTCTCCTAACGCATCGCACTCCAAGACAAATGGTTGCGTGAAATCCGACAATGCAAGCACGGGCGACTACTCATCACCTCCTTGAGCCCATCAAAGGCTCGTTGTCTTGCGTATCCCAGATGGCCCGAATGCCCCCTTCCTCGTCAAATGCAACGAGGGGTGCGGCAAGGCGTGGCTCCGCCAGCCGAACTTCACGTAGTAAGTACGAATGCCAATAAATCCCCGAAGCTCGATCCACCGTTCCTCGGCTGCGGCAATCTCTGATGGCACGATCTTCTCCTTGTGGACTCACTCTCGAGTCACTCTATGATATGCCCCAAGTACAACATCTCTAGTCAATCCAAACTCACATTTGGAGAGCTTGGCATAGAGCTACTTTGCTCCTCCAAGATGCGCAATAATGTCTCAATATGTTGGAGATGCTCCCCTCCAAGTCTCGATGTATATGAGTATGTCATCGAAGAAGACCAACACGAACTTCCTCAAATGACGCGGAAGATATGATTCATGCACGGCGAAAGGTGGTGGTGCATTGGTCGACCCAAAGGCATAACCGAAACTCAGAAGTGCCCATAATGACACACAGAAGGCAATCTTGGGAATGTCCTGTTCCCCTCACGCGAATGCGATGGGTACCCGGATCTCAAATCGATCTTTGAGAAAAACTGATGCTCCTCAGCACACTGCGTCCATCAACTCGTCGATCCTGGAATGGGGTACCTGTTCTTCGGGGGTCTTCTTGTTCGAGCCTGTAATCAATGCACATCCGCAATGTGCGGCGTCCTTCTTCTTCACCAACACACGGAAGAAGCAAGGACTCGTGCTCGGCCACGAATATTGCCCAAGGGCTAGCAACTCTGAATGGCTAAACAATCTCATCCCGGTAGGCCTTGGGATGCACATGGTGTGGTGATCACTTTGCTGTATACTTACGATCCAACTCAATGGTATGCTCAAACCTCAGATCCGGTGGGCGCACGGCGAGAATATCCACAGGAACACTATGGCATGCACATCGGGGATGGTGCAGCCTCTGGGTGCCTTGCCTTTGTGGTCACGCCTCCGTGCCCCGGCCTCTACGCCTCTATGTCTCCCCTTACGGAAGAGTTGCCTCCATCCAGATGTCTTGCAAGAAGCTTGATCTGCCCCGGCGGGTATGTGTGTTGCCCCCATATCTTCTCATGCCTTCCCCGTCTTGGGATCATCACACTCCATCTCTAGGGCCTTCCAATCCGTCGTGACCTTCCCTAGGCAGTGATCGACCCTTTGAACACCCAATATCATGTTGGGTGTCCGGAATATCGACCACAAAAAAGTGATCTGTCGATGTATAGGTGCCCATCGTCCTTGATAACTCGAGGGAACATATCGAGCACATACCATGGTCGATCTCCTGGGACCAAAGGCGAAAATCATCAAAGCCCTCGATCTGTATACCTCTCAGCTCAACCATACATTGCATCGATGAAGTTGTGGGTTGCCCCACTATCAGCAAAGCGAGACTCGACACGACACACCTTTGTCCCAGGTACACGCCGGCGTCGAGTACTTGGGGAACTCCCCGCAATGCGGCTAGAGCTCCTCATTGGGGTGCAAACGACGCCCCACTGCTAGTGGTGGAGGTGGTAAGGTATCTGTCTTTGCCACGACAATCTCCTGCCTCCACATCATCCTCCTCATCCTCTTCACGTGCTCTCGGAGAAGACCTCAATGAAATGTGCTTTCCGGTAGCACATCTATGTCTTGGTGCCCATGGCTCACAGCGGGTGAGCTTCTTAGCTTCTTCTTCATCTCCCCTCTGGCCTCATCATCAGCTTTGCACACAATGCGGGATTCCCCTTGGGAAGCGGAATCCTCGCGTCCTTCCTTGGGGCCGGAAAGCACAATGCGGGGCTAAGGCGTCGAAATTAGGGTAGGAGCATCTGTCGTCTCGGGACACTGCTAATAGCATCTTGGAGTGTGGGCGGGTCTGAAGTCGACGACTAGGCCACGAAGTGGCTCTACTAATCCCTCCACAAACATGTAGATCATCGAGACGCGGATAGATGCGCACCATCCTTTGAGCCACTCAAGAAATCTGAAATGTCGTCTCGGTCCCGGTGCGCGAGCCTCGTCGGCTCAACAAGTCTTTGATGGGATCCCTCACGGTCAAAACGCTCTATCGCCCTCTGGTAAACTCGGCATATGTCGTCACGGCGGGAGAATGCCGAAGGTGTCGTCATCCATGAAACCACTAGTCACGGGGCCTCACCATCCAAATGTAATGTTGCCACCTTAATGGCCTACATTGCGACATACGATTAAGGTTTGGAAATAGATGTCCAACTTTTCGACCCAAGACTTTGCCCGAGAGCGTTTGATGAGCCATCAAACGTGGGCAAATGGAATCTGCTAGGTTGCGCGGTGGTCATCATGATGATGCTTATGCCCTGCGCGGTGATCACGGGGTCTAATGTCACGGCGGGAGGCCGGAACAAAGTCTACGAATGAGATAAGATCTGCGAACTCGGCCGTATGCCGGTACTACGCAAGGTAGTCTCCCATGTGGCCGGTTCGGGCTCTGCTGTGCTCCACCTTTGTGTCCTCTCCTAGGAAAGGTAGGCATAGTGGATCGCGTGGGTGCATGCGATGCCATAAGGGGAATAGCGTGAGTGTACCTCACGCTCCAACATATGGTGAGATGTGCCGATCCCTCACCCGGTCGAAAACCCTTGGGGTTTCACGGCGCCTAACCTCTATCGTAGCGATCCTCTGCCCCATCATCTCCATCATCTCGACAAATCTGTCTTGTTTTGAGGAGCGTTTCCCTATATCTCCTCGCATCCTCGTCCTTGCCATAGGACCTGGCACTCTATGTCCACCACGGTACGCTCACCTTTCTTTTATGTCTGTCCTGGGTGCTCTGATGCCTTATCATCACCAATTTATACGATCTATGTATATCTCGGGCGCTCACAGTCGGTGTCACACCACTCGACACGGTCCCCCTCTCCCCGCGTGGGTGTTCTCCAACCTACGCTCGATGTCTCTGTGTATCTCTTGCAACGGATGTGGGGTCTATCCCTCGGCCTCATAGGCTGGCTCCACGGACTAGCCGGATCTATGCTACGATATGTGTGTGTATCCGAAAGGAAATAGACGACAATACAAGCATACAACAATATGAAAATGCCGAGAAAATAGAATATGGAAAGCAAAATACTCATAAAATGCAGGAAATGCTAGCCATTTTATTAATGCGAAATATAATGAAATACAATGGATAATCGGAATATTAGCAGGATTCTTGCTCGGCAAGTAGAAGAACTCTCTCGAAAGATAGGAAATGGGCGCTACAAGCGCGTCCCATTTGCTAGGAAAGCTGTAGCAAAGCTGTAACTGTGAGATGAAGCCGAACACTAAGGGCTGCTTTCAGCTTGCCGAAATGGGATGAAAATGCGCAAGTCCTGTACTCGCCAGCCCGGACCAAACCCGAAACCATGTAAAAAATGGACCACCTAAAAGAAAATCACCGGAAGGAAACCCTCCTCGAGAATTCGTTGTCCCTCCGGGCCAGTGGGGTCTCTCCAAAATGATATCTGTTTGAAGCAAGGCCACAAACTCCCCAGGAAAATCTCCTACGGTAAAGGCGAGCACTCCTGGGATCTCATGAAACTCTGCAGAAAACCCCGCAATAGAACCCCTCCAAATAGAATTGCTTCCTCTCCTCCAAGAGCTATGCAGGTCACAAGAGAAGCCCGGCTCCTCCGCCACACAACCGACCAAATCTCCTGCAAAAGGCGGAAAGGAAAAACCTTGCCGACGGAGCACTCGAAGTCCCTCGGGGCTAAGGGCGAGATCTCCGGCCAGGAGACACTCAACGCACTAATGATCTTCCATGGACAAGCTAAACGACCAACGTGCTCGAAGACAAAATGTCTAACTCCAATATCATCGATAACAACAAGAATGCCAAATGAGAAGGCTCTCCCTCCTTTTTATAATGTTGGCCTCTCTCCAAAACCCCTAGTGGTCCCCTTCTCCTCCCCGTGCTCTTCCCCAATGCGCAAAGCTCCTAGACGCTACGTGGGCCTCCTCCTCACGTGGTGTTGGACCCCATGGCTTTCCCCATAAGTTGTAACGTTGAGCTACTAGGGGGAAACACTTTATTTTCTTAAGTAAGTTAGACCCCTCCTCTCACTTTTATTTATTAATGAACTATAGTCGACAAAACTATACAAAATCGAATATTCCAATTAGCGTGGCTAATTAGGAATATTATGGATTAAAACCTCAAGGGAGTTAGGCTTTGAGATTTTTTGAAGGTGTGGAAAAACTCAAACTCTCTTAACTAATTACCATATGGGAATGATTACACACTCATGTGTATGTTAGTCGAGAGAGTGCAAAGACTTGTCAAAAGTAGAAACGCTTGTTTCGGACTCCGAGAGGACTGTACGACATCAAGGCGAACACGGTTGTGGGCTCCTTCTTTCATCAAAGATAATACAAATGGATCTGTTTTCTCAATGAGTTGTTTATTTAAATGGCTTATTTCTTGAATTTCCTTGATCATCCAAGATAGATTTATGGTTTATAAATTAGTCTATATTATGCAAGTACTTCGATTCTTTCATGTTTTTGATTGCAAATCCCAGAGATGTGTCAAGCGATATGAAAGAAGACCATGATCGATCTTCGGACTACGGGTAAGTCCTAAATCATGCATTATAGATAATTCTAGATCAAATATAATCTAGAGAAAGTAGTTTTTACATATGTCTGTTTGTTGCTAGTTATCGTAGGATACTAGGGAGCTGTCTTGCACTTAAGAATGATTTATCCGCCCAACAAATTGGCGACTTCAGCAGGAATGGATGCGGAACTTAGTTTTCTTTTATTTTTGATTTGTGAAAATATTTTCTGATTTTGATTGATTGATATTGGCTTGGGTAATTTATTCTATAAAGAATCCTAGAAAAGTGCTTTAGAGTTTTTAATTTTCTTTAAGTTTTACGGTCTCCGCACTTTGTCTTTAGGCACGGTCTCGGTCATACGTTTTCGTGTATAAATAGTGCGGCCTTTCCTTTTTGTTACGAAACCTACGGACACGAGAAAATTTTTGAAAAATTTTAAGATTCTCTTTTACGGAACCGACTTACATGATTCTCTGTGTTGCCCGAGACTTGTCTTAATCATCCAAAAGCCTTGTGTGAATTTCTTTTATTTTGCACTCTTACAATCTCATTAGTCTCCGTTAAGTTAATTGGGTGTTTTGAATATTCTTTTTGAGAAATTCTTAATTTGATTTCCTTTGGTCATTAGCCGAGAAAGAAAGGGGTTGATTGTGACACCAATGTCGGATGATAAATGGGCTTGCTCAAAATAACCTTTAGGGTAGGCACTCGAAGTCCCCGTGGGTAAGGATGGGATTCTCGCTCGAGAACACGTGTGTTAAACAACACAACGGAAGCTTAGCTAAACAATTGAAGCGTGCAAATAATGTCAAACGAAAATATAATATCAAATTCCAGTTGATTTGTTTCTTTTGCCCTCATCTCCCTTATATGGTTGTGAGCCTTCCCTAGCCTTAGCCCACCTCATATTTGCATTACATGTGGCCACTAGTCTCCATGAAAGGCTGCTGATGTCTCTCCATGATCTCCATCATCTCTTGCATTTACTTTCCACTCCTCCATCATGTGTGCATTTAATGCACTATTCCTCCATCACTACATCATTAATGCTCTTTGATCTTACTTTTATTCCTCCTTGTCTCCATCATCTTTCTCTCATTATTCCCCATGATCTCCACTCTTCCTCCATTAATGAGGTACAGTCCACTACTCCATGTGATGTTGATCTACTATCTACTAACCCACATTCACACAACAAAAGTGGATTTTATTCATCTATGGGGTTTATGGGTCCCCCACCCTTTTATTTACCTAAGTAAGTAAAGAAAAGTAAGAACTCTAATATTCCAATTAAGCGATGGAAAATTGGGGAAGATTAAACCAAGGAAGGTGTTCTGGAAGAACCTCATCCACCTAGATTTGTCTCCAACATTACCATGTTCTCTTTGTTGTTGTCGTTGCTCCCCTCACAGACAAGACTTCCCTACTTTCTTCTGCGAAACTGCTTTGAAGACCTATTCTTTCTCACCATAATCTGTGAGTCCATCACTTCTCTATTAAGAGCACTTTTGCCTTGTTGCTCGAGGTTGCTCCCTCTAAAGGCATGCATCTCCCGGCTCCACAATCTACCACTATTAGTGAAGCGTAACTCCTTTAGGTCGTTGATCTTTGACCCAAATAGTCTACCCTCTAGCTACTCCTTTGTCCATCAAGGATGCCAACTCATAGGGTCTTCAACTTTGCCCCACTACTTGCTTCCCTCTTGCTCACAAAGACAAGTCTTGGGAGTAATGGAGGTCGCCCACTTTCTTTGTAGAGTCCCATCTCTACACGGTGAACTGAGGGCGAATACTAATCCCTCTTGGTTGCTTCCTTTGAACCTTCAAGGATCAACCTTTGAGCTTCAATTGTCGCTCCAACGAAATTTGATTTCCTTCTCAAATCTTGGACTTAGGGCACCAAAGACACCTAATTTCCGTCTAAGCAGGTACATAAGATTTCCACAAAAACTATCCTAAATGATAAATGCGGACTCCAAACATCCACTAATATTACAACAACAGAAAGGCAAATACATACCTCTTCTGCCTAAGATTCAACTCGGTCCAATGTGTAATATTCCTAATGGGAAATATTAAGTGATGTGACAAATAAAGCATAAACATGTAACCATAAAACTAACACAACGAGCGTAATGACAAATTGAACGAGAAATTGTACAGGCGAGCCATTTAATGGGTACATATAAATGAAGAAGAGGAACCTAGGCTTGCTACAACAAGCTAGTCAAGTCCCGATTGAAAATGGAGTTGCCCAAGTGCGAAGCTTGCTCTCCCCATGTCTACGCGTTGGCCCGATGGGGTCTGCTGCTCTGGGCGCAAAGGAATTGGTGTTTCGGCCCTCTCGCTTGCTCAAAATTTCGAAGTCGACGGAGCATCCTCACAAAAAGAACCTTGAATAACCCAAAAAAATATCACGAGACCCGAGGTGGTGGAAATGATCCCAAAGTGAAGCTGCGCCGCTTCTCCAATAAATTTTTTTGTTGATTGCTGACTAGAACACGATTTTGCCGATATTTGCCCAAAAAAATTCTATGAAATTAACCCCGAACTCCTTGTCACCAAACCCGGAAAGGGTTTGGGGCTCAATCCGCAGGCCCGGTGAACCCAAACAAGTGCAAATCACCCAATTTGACCGAGAAAAACACACAATTTGATATTACGGAATTATGCCCAAACCTACCATTAGCTAAATTCTCCCTTGAGATTTTCCTCCAACCTCAGGCCCTTATCTGTCCCCAATTCTTCTCCCTTCTTCCTTGTATGTCAGCCAAAAACCCCTACGCACTTCCAAATGAATAGAATTTCGTCCACAAATTTGTTGCTCTCTATCCCTACAAAATCACCACAAAATTCTCGCTCCAACTAGGAAAATCCCTCCACCAAATAACTCAAGCTGTAATATTCCCATTTTTGGTGTCACCTACGACGGAGCCGGAGTTGGTCTTCCAAAGTTAGGTGCGGACGAAGTCCACAAGTGCAGTTGGTGCTATCAACGGGCTCAAGGGATTTTGGAGGTTTTGAGATTTTTCATGATTTGCGGAACGTGCTTGATATGCTCCATTGTCAAATGAGTTTGGCTTTCGTCCTCTGGTGCATTCGATGCTTTGGGAAATTTGAGGTCTCATTTCTCTGAGCCTTTCCGGTGATTACACTCAAGGTGGCATTCCGCAAGGAATACATGATGGAACACCTTAGTGTAATAGCTCATTGGAACCCGGGGCCGAGATGCCTACATGGTGGGACGGTTAGACACGGATTCTAGTGACCGGAGGAGGCGTGGTAGCCGATTTACCCTTTTTTACGCATTAAAAAGGAATATTTTAATAAAAGGAAAAGTGCTCCATGAATAAAATAATAATAAAATAATGCTCTAGAAGGCTCCAAGAGATCTATAAAGGAGAGAGGAGGCCATTGGGAGACATCTTTGGAGTAGATCATTTGCTTATGTAGAGAGGTTTGAGGACGTGGTTCTCTACTTCGGCCATAGCCCCGGAATGAAAACCCTCGGGTGATTTGTGATGGTGGACGGAAACCAATGCTCTTAAGGGACTGGCAAGTTTCACGAGAGCTTCGAAGATTGGTGTGAGGATCATTCGGATCTTCAACTTGGGCTTCATCATCTTCGGTGGGTTGATTTATAGTACATTACTTGGGAGGAAGAGTGCGGTAGTTCGATTTTGGAGGCCATCGTCGTGTAGCAATGCAGTGGTGTATTGTTGGCAGTTTTCCATCTCGGCACTTTAAGTCGGATCTATATGTAAACCCCTCTTATTAGTTATAATAAAGTGAGATTTCTCTTTGTTCTATGGGGTATTGGATTGCGGTATTTTATGTGTTTAATTTTACATGGCAATATTCTGTTAAATAAATGTTAAATTTATGGCATATAAGTAAATTTAGGCAAATTAGGTAAAATATCCCATTTGGGGGATATTACGGTGGTATCGAGCACGATCTTGGCTCAACCATGGGATTGATTTGAAAATGGCATTCCGGGGGTTATTGCAGATAAATTTCGAAGATAGTTGTCAACGAAATTAATGAAGGTATTTTCACGAAAGTTGTGTGAAATCATCACTTAAATATTCAACAATTTCTATTTGAAATTGTTGAATCGATGGTCCACAAATTATCAAAAACGAGCCGCTCATGTTTCATGTCAAAAATTTGAATTGCCAAAAGTTTTAAAGGGGGCCAACGGTTGAAATATTTCGGGGCCGAGTTTTCAAAGGAAATTTGCATATTATTTAAAGAATTTCTTTTTTGGAGATCGTGTTGCATAGAGGCAGGAATGGTTAATGTTGAAGACCAATTAAACCCGGAGCCCAACGACATTTTCTAAAGCCAGGAAGGAAAGCTTGTGCTTCTTCTTCCTTTTTTTCTTTTTTTTTTTTTTTTTTTTTTTTTTTTTTTTTTTTTTTTTTTTTTTCGTAGAGAGGATTTCAAATCCGTTCACGGTGATTTCAAGTCAAAATCTTAATTGTCGAAGGCGGATGCGTATATCAAAGTGGTGAGTCGGGCGGGGATCTTGATCGCCACGATAATGCCAATCGGGCCGACGACTCCAAGTGTTGATTTTCTCATAACGAGTAATGTGTAGAAGAGAGCAAAAATGTCGTCGAGTGATTATGCAATGAATACTTGACCTAATCGAAAGCATAGAGTGCATGGGCGGTGCGTGTTGGATAAAAAGGGTGTTGACGCGTGATGCGGTTAAACATGAGGGGTGATGATACCGAACGGATCGTCCAAGCGTGGCTTGGAAATTAAGTCAATAGTGTGTGACTAGTGTGGGAAAGCCGCCGGGGAACGTGTTAGCTTGAGCACGAAATTGAGATTGTTAACCTCAAAAAGTCTCCGGTTCAAAGCGCATTAGTTGTGGGATTTTTTACTTATGGTTGTGCGTATCCGTATTGTTGGAAGTTGTGGCGTAGTCTCCTTCTTTGGACAACAACGGGATTAGTGTCATATTGCGTTGATGATGTATCCCACCTTGGGGTCACAAGTACTTGATGATTGATTAGTAACTAAATGGAGGGAAAATGTTTCTTTTGGACGAGTTTTCCAACCTTTTCTAAGTTTGTGTATCATGTTGGCGACCGGCGGAGTATAGATTCTAAACATTACACGGGCGGTCGTATCCTTTACGTTGGACGTGGGCGGTACGCAGACCACTGTTCATGACTACGATTTACGGAAAATGCAATAAGGAGGAGTTAAGCAATGTGAAAGTTCGAGGCATTGAAGTTTGTTGTTGAGCGTGTACACGGGCCATGGACCATTTTACGAGGCGTGGGCAAGTAGTTTTTCGTGGACGGTATAGAGACCATGTGACTTCTACAATGTTGGACTTACAACGATCGAGTGTCACCTTGTTGAGACGAGTATCTCGGAAGGCTAAATGCGACACGAGATAAAAGAGGTGTCATGCTCATATTTATTACTCTTAAATCTTGTATCAGCACTAAATGCATTTACGGAATCATTACAAATCAATTTACGATGACCTAAAGCATCAACTTGAACCATATTGCTCAACGTATATGTCATTTTAGATTAAAGCTAAATTGTTTTACGACCCAAGGCATAATTTAAAAGTATGTTATTAGGCACGTTGAGAAGGGGTGAGAGAGGGAGACCGTCTTATTGGAGGTGATTTACCAAAGTAGTTTACGAGTGGGCTATTTACGCTAGTGTTGGGAATACGTGTGTTGTTGTAGCGGCTAAATATCATGAAATCTCACTATATTTTGAGTGAATTCCCTTATTTTAGTTGTTAGGAAGAGATATTTGTTATACGATTTAGGACTTCAAGCAATGGGTAAACCAAGTTGGGTGCCTAAAAGACAATATGCAATACTGACTCATTACGAGAGCATGGGAACAACTTCCAAGTCGAGTTACTAAGTTGTATGTTTGAAGTATTTACGGCTCGATTTTGAGTATTTTACGGCGTTATATTTATCAAGACTATCTCATGTTGTTGTTTGGGGATTAATCTCGGTCTATATCAAATTATCATGATGGAGGTCGAGTCTTGAGCTATCAACAACAACTATACTTGTCATCTATTTTCATATACCGGCATTTGAGCTGTAATGTATGAATGGGAGGAAGCATTCCTTGCTTCATTACATATGTAGAGGCGAGTTACAATAGCTCGAAGTGCAATGCGAGTTGAGACAACTCGGAATCACACATGAAACATTGTACGAAGCAATGTTTGCTAAACACTTCAACCCAGGAAATATGAAAACTCGGCAAAACGGTGATCTTTCATTGGTTGAACCATGGAGGGATTCCTAAGCAGTTGATGAAAATAAAAATAGAAGTTGGTTCTTTAAACCACCATGCATCGGAAGACCGGAAAACAAAACCAAACGGCAGGACCCTTTTCAAGAGGAATTTATGCCATCCTTTAAAAAGGACATCCAAAAGATTTGCGGAAGAATTGGAGATTGGTCACAAAAATTTCTACACTTGGGACAAATTTGAAACACATGAAGATGTCATGGAGAGTTTATCCAAACTAGAAGAGTTTAATGAACTCATGTCTACAATAGACCAAGCGGAAAGGGAAAGAAAGCTGATTTGGGCTCTAAAGCTGCTATGCTTGCTTTTACTCTGACCCAAATTCTTGGAGGAACCTTGTGAAGGGGTCCCACTTCCCGATTGCGGCTGCCTCGATAACATCATGAAATTGACACTTTATAGCCCCATATAATGATAATATTATGAGGAGGATTATGAGGTTCATTGTAGAGACTTTTGAGGATTTGAACAACGGCGCGGGCTCTACCTTCGGGAAGAAGCTTGAGATTTTATGGGATATGGTCACATTCAAGACTTATGTCATCACATTTGACCTTGAGTGTGATGACTTGATCTATGAGATGTTCCAATGCTTCTTCGAGCATTAGGAGACATCATCCAGAATCTTGTCATAGCATACATGCGATGTTTGTCGTCATGTATGAGAGACCATGGGACCATTGGCGAGAGTTGCGGTCGGTTGTTGGGCATTTGGAGGAGAAAGCGATTGGTCTCCACTGCGCTTATGGAAAGCTAGCCAAAGAGTTTGGTTGAGCGAGAATATTGGGCTATTCAGAGACGATTGACTAGGGAGGAGAAGTTTGCTCCGGTTTGGTGGATCGGACGCTTAAGAAATGAAATTTCGAGGAGGAAGGACTTTGCTTCATTTACAAAGAACCTTGAGGGGCTAATCACTCATGTTTGAGAGATGCGGTTGAGGTGGCAAAGGTAGAGCGGTAGACGTTCATACCGTATGCCGGGATGAGGACTCTTCTTCGGATGAGTCCATGGGATCATATGAGGATGCTTCTGGGGAGCGAGAGCCGGCCATGCGGCGAGATGATGATGAGCGTAGACCAAAGGCGGCATGTTGTAGTGTGCGGGGTGCGTAGTCGGGGGACGCCCATAGGGATACTGCGGGTGATGGAGTCCCTTGTGACGATTCAGCCGGAAGACGACATATGATGGACCACGACTTCGACCGAGAGGATACTATTCACATCGGGCATGATATTCCTTTGAAACCGGATAGGCGCCCACATTGGTAGATGGGGATATGTGGCTAACATTGGGGTCGACCATTGAGGTGGAGCGATCGGATGCCAGCGACATCGAGGTACGGTGACGGCGATTGCGGTCCATATCCTTTTGGGGCGTTGGAGGTTGATGGGATTGTTCTACGGGGGCTGGTAGACGAGCGGGGCATGACACATTCCTAATCGAAGTGGGAGGAGAGTTTGTTGGAGATGGTGGAGCATCCATACATGGGTCGACACGGGGATGAGGCGCGGATAGATGTACACGCGATCGGAGAGTTGCAATATTTTCGGTGAGTAGCACTACTCCGAGTACATCGATGGGGCTTGCGGCATATCTTGCCCACTTTGGCCCATTATAGAGAGAGGCTTTCTTCTACGGGCAACTTTCATTGGTAGATAGGGCGAGCCGGTGGGAGTTGATTACGGTGGCGACAACACTCTGAAGCATGTTCCATATGCAATTGTTGCTACATTGGATTCTTCTTCCGGGATCGATCGACGGAGGATCATGAGTTGGTACCCTCTTGATGGTACGGTATTCTTCATAGGGGCCTTGTGTGGGGGTGTATATAGACATAGTAGATGTTACGAGATTCCGAGTTGGCGAGGAGGGCACGGAGTCGTTGTTTCTTCGGCCTCCATCCAGGTTTCAAGAGAGAGCAAGATCGGCGTGGGATTGAGTCGGGACGTGGATTGGAGAGAGGTGATGAGTTGGTATGCGATTGGTGGGACGGCATGGGGTTGCAGTCTGACACGGCGGGGCCGGGAGCATTGATGCTTGTTGGTGGTCTTCTCCTCTTAGAGCATCGGCTATAGCCGGGGGCGGGTGCGGCTGAGCGTGGGACTTGGGCAATGATTGGCCATGGTTGCATTGGGATCAGGAAGGATTGTTTGTTGGGTGATGCAGAGTGAGAGATCGGTTGGGATCCGGGCAGTGGGGGTCTATTCAGAGTGGTTTGACACGAGTGCATAAACGGCGCCCGAGAGGAATTTGTTTGGGATCCGGGCATTGGGTCTCGGTTGCGGCGGGCCAACGGAGTGGCCCCTTCGATTGCTTGAGGGCAAGCAATCTTGAGACGGAAGGTACGCCAATATTCCCATTTTTGGTGTCACCTATGACGGGGGACGAGTTGGTCTTCCGAGTTGGGTGCGGACGGGTCACAAAGTATAGATTGGTGCTATCGAAGGCGGAGCTCGAGCTTTTTGGAGAGTTTGAGGAGTTTTCATGATTCAGGAGGCATTCGCCATATGCTCCATCATCGGCCGGTTTGGCTTTCGTTACGGTGCATTCGATAACTTTCGAAGTTGAGTTATTTCTAGGCTTAACTCGGTTGATTACACTCAAGGTGGCATTAAAGGAGGAATACATGATGGAACACCTTAGTGTAATAGCTCGTGGAGAACAGGACGAGGATACCATGGTGGGACGGTTAGACACGGATTCTAGTGACTAGAGAGCGTGGTAGCCGATTTACCCTTTTACACTGTTAAAAAAGGAATATTTTAATAAAAAGGAAAAGTGCTCATGAATAAAATAATGCTCCCTGAAGGCTCCAAGAGATCTATAAAGGAAAGGAGGGAGGCCATTGGGAGACATCTTTGGAGTAGATCATTTGCTTGTGTATCTCTCGCCAGTAGTAGCCCCAGACGGAAACCTCGGGTGATTTGTGAGTGTTGGACGGAAACCCAATACTCTTGAGGAGACTTCACTTAGAAGTTTCACGGAGCTTTAGGGTGGTGTGAGGATCATTCAAATCTTCAACTTGGGCTTCATCATCTTGATGGGTTGATTGATAGGCTGTTGCCGGGGGGAGAGTGCGACGGAGTTCGGGTTTGCCGAGCCATCGCGGGTGTAGCGATGCGACGGTGTATTGTTGGCCGATTTTCCATCTCGGCACTTTTTAGGTGAGATCTTTATGTAAATCCTTCTTATTAGTTATAATAAAAAGTGAGATTTCTTAAATTTCTATGTGGTATTGGATTGCGATTATTTTATGTGTTTAATTTTACATGGCAATCTTACGTAAATAAATGTTGAATTTATGGCATATAAGTAAATTTAGGCAAATTCGGCCCGAAATATCCCATTTTAGGGATATTACAGAACTCTAAGCATAATATCCCCATAAGGGAAAATGACGGTAATTCTGACAACGATAGACTAAAAATTACGACAAGTAAAAATCAACAGCTATTAACACATGAAAAATGGAGCGAAAAGCATGATGCGAGCCATTTTATTAATGCCGAGAAATGAGTACGGTAATAGTGCTGAAAAGGGTGCACCTAGACACACTCCAGAAACAAACTAGAATACATCTCAAATCAAACGCGGGGATGTCTCTCTAGGAAATGGCTCAGGTGTTGCCTTGCTCGGACCGAAATGTTGTTGGCTAACCCGAGCAGGTTGGTTGGGATGTTTTCCGAGTGCTCAAAAAAATTTGGGCTTTTAGCCTCGGAATCTACTCACAAAACCCACAAAAAACCCACGAAGGAATTGGCCAAATGTTGACCACGGAATTTGGCCCAATTTCCCTCCAAGCTCCTCTGATTCTTTGGTGAGTTAGGACCTCGTTTTGACGCCTCAAACTTTTTTGCCCAAAAATTACGCAAATTAACTTTTGCTTCCCCTCAATAAACCCGGAAAAACCAAGAAAGAGTTTGTCCAAGTTTTATCTCGAAATTGGCCCTCTTGGAGGCTTGACTCCACCCAACTTCTTTGGGCAATTCGGTCCTCTAGAAATTATACTGCGGAGGCCACTAAAATGCCTAGAAAATCTCTGATGGAAGCTCTAAACCTCCCCACCAAGTGTCCTCCGTCTCCTCTCACTTCTCACCTCCCAACTAAATTGTGTCCTCCACTACGCAATCTCTGAAGTGAAAACGCTTCTTCTATAATCTTTGTTGTGAAATGCTGTCCAAAATGGTACGACTCCTCTCTGAGCAAGCACTCGGGGTCCTCAAGGTAGGGTTGAGATCTCACTTTGAACATCTCGTGTGCTCGCAGCATTGCGGACTTGGCACTGGCACAAAGCGTGTTATTTCAAGAAGACAATCAAAATATAGAAAGTCGAATGAATGAGGGAAATGAGTTGCCTTCACTTCCATTTATCATGAAGCCCCAATGTTCCTTGGGCCCACCATAGACTACGTAGTCCCCTCATCCACGACCACTCAGCACAACGGCCCTGCCCATAGAGCCTCTCCCATGTTGCCACCTAGGGGAGTTGCCTCCAAATCGAATCTTTGACGATTGGACCCCACTAAGGCCACGATTTTTTCCTTGTGAACTATAGGAGTAGGTTGTAGCTTTTTCCTTTAATTATTAATTGTCGGTCAGAGCCACGCCTTATTACCTTGACATTAGCAACATAAAAATTATCAAAAATTAATATCCTAATTAGCAAAATTGCTAATTGGGGGATATTACGATCCTCCCCGCCAAAAATTGCATGTCCTCAAGCAATGCATGAACAAGCATCCTATCTAGTGACACTCTCCTTTGTCGACGCAAAAATATGCCAAGGTCCCAAATGCGCCACTATACCATCCACCGGCCTCTACATCTCCTTGATATGAAAGGATCCCTCGATACCGGATCCCAAGCCATCCTATCCAACATGAAGTTCCCCCTTCTCCACTAACCATCTGCTAGGAACAAGTAGCGAGAGAGGCCCTCTAAACGCCATCAATGAGTAGGGAATCGGTATAATATGGCACTATGCTTGACACCTCATGGAGTTTTCCTACCAAGTAGTCCATCCATGCACTCCCAGGTAAACCCTTGAAGATACCATCTAATCCCGGCGAGAGATAGCATCTCGCTCACATGAGCCCCTCTTGCTATTATCTCGCTTACCAACCTACTATCTTAATGAAGTTCCCCACTCCATCGGTGACTCTCTAAATCCCAATGGAAGATCTACATGATCTCCCCATATGATATCTGACTCATCCCCCAAAGGATATCGAGTTGTGTGGTGTAATGCTCGGGTATCCTACTAATCTTGGAGATGTACCACCATGTTGACGATGCGTCACTCTAGCCATGAGATATTCCCCATCGTGTGTAGAATGTATCCTCCTCTCCTGAGGCCTAGTGGCGGAGGTACGTGAGATACAAGCTCATCACCGCCCTAGGCATCGCCATGATGCCAATATCTACCCCTCACGAATGTGATTCGACCCTATGCGGCAGAGGAAAGGTCGGTCTCGACATCCCAGGTAGAGGCCTCTATGTACCCTGTCTTGCCAACCCAATAATGAACTAGATCCTCCTCTTGTCTTGACTCAGGCCATCACGAGGCGGAATGGTCTATCAATCAACTAAATCTCTTGCATCCCTTGGCCCGGACTTCTTTCCTCGTCTCGACAAGCTGCTGACAATCCCTATGTGCCTCATCTCTAGTCCTAGAGCATGTGACCCGATATCGAGGGTCCACATATCATAGGCAAATCTAATGCATGCTAACCTGCCACAATCACCGCCCTTTGTGCTTAGTCTTGATGATCGGCTGGAAACCACATGTGACAAATAGCCACCCTACGAATGCAACCAATAAATGGATATACGATACTCGCAATGAGCTCCAAGGCATGTTGTAAATTTTTGTAGATGTTCTATGCTTGATGCAACTTTACTTTTATCCCCAATATGAAATAACAATCACATAAACAAAAATGTAAAATGTTGATAGAACATACCAATAGATCAACGAGAAGACAAGCCAAAAATTACACTTAGCAGTCAACAAAATATATGTGTTGTGGTGCGTTACGGCGGTCGATAGGATGCTTCGACCGGCAAAGTCTCAATATGGTCGGCCAACGAAGTGCACACAACCCTCTCGGATAACTATATCGGTTAACCCAAAAGTCAACGAAAGTCAACATTGTCCCCGATCCAACGGTCAACACAAAACAACGGCAACAAAAGTCAACGAACTTCTTTGGTCAAAGTCAACGGTCGGCCTCGATTTCGGTGCCAAAAATGCGAACGGTGAAATCGGTATTTTGACCAAGTTTGAAGATCGGTTGACCCATGCGTTGACCAACGTCAACGTTGAACCAAATTTGCGTTGAAAACCTAGTCCCGCTTGAGAAAATCCTTTTGTTGCATTTTCCCACGTGTGGAGAAGAAGAGACTCCAAGTGATGATCAAAACAATCGGATGCGAGAGAGAATGTGTGATGAGTGATGGATGAAATGACATCCAATGTTGACCTATCTATATATATCCATCGGTGAGGGTGTGTAACACATATGTTGGGGCTTCAAGTACACATTTCAATTACGGCCAACCTTGCGCATATGTGGAATTAATTCAAAATAAAAGTTACGCTCATCGGATCAAGATGATCTTTAGATCGATCTTGCACCTCTCTCGAAAGAGAATCCAATAAAAATATTGGCATCTTCTGTCCCGAGCATCACAACATGGAGTTGGACCTAGTTGTCCAAAATTAACACTCCTCTCAACTAAGGAGAACTCCATCCACCTGTGCCATCCAAACATCATGCATCATCCCGCTGCCAACTTGCTTTGTTGGCTTCGTTATTTCGAGAAAAAAAGGTGAGTCACGAACATCACTCCCCGGTACAGCAGAATTCAACTCGGAGGGAGTCGAAACCTCTACGGGACTCAAAGGAGTCACATACCAACCCAAAGTTGGTTTACACGACCAGTCGGTTGGAGGTACGAAACCTCACTAGACTTGATCCCGATTCCAAGAGGTTGGACACGTGCCATCCTAGACATAGAGAGTACGGCAATCTCTAATGCATCCATCGGTCTTTGCTTTCTTTGGTCTCTAGCTTTGCCCACCTCAACGGCCAAATGAGGTACTTCCCATGAGTCGGGACTCAATGGGTAGGATACACATACGAGGTACAGTTATGAGAGGTGAACCAACTCAACATCATAACGGTGGGGCAAAAGCACCACAAGGTTCGGCAAGCCTAGTCCCGAAGTGAGTGCTTATAGGCTGAGAAGTTATCCCCAAAGCCCCCCGAGCACCCGAGCTCTGTCGTCCAACAAGACCCCCCGACGTAGGGTGGTTCACGATTCCAAGATTCTCACGAGAAGGTTAGAAACTTGACCTTCCCCAAGGGCATTGTGAGAATATCCGCGACCCTACTCATTAATTCCTATATGATCGAGCCTTACGAACGCCTCGATGTACCATATCCGGATAAAGTGGTACACGATATCAATATGTTTGGATCGGTCGTGGAACACGAAGAGATTCTCGAACAACGAATCCCACTGCGAACATCACGAGTATCACGGTGATGACATCTAGCACATCTTTCGCTTGACTCACTTAGACTTTTTGCAACCAAGTGCTTCACAACAAGCCACTTTTCATTTGCAATGTGTTGGCCTCGGCGGTGCTCAAAGCCACCAACCCGCTACTTTGCTCATCTATGAGATCGAAGCGGACCCAAGTGTGAAACGGCGTCTAGATGCGGCATCGGTATATGTCCATGGAGTGTCACGCTCCCGACGGTGTATCTCAACCCATGGTTTATCATGCCTCAGATATCTCAACGAGATTCTTGGCACCAGCTTGATGAATGTGATGAGGATCAACCATGTGTTGAATCAAAGTGTTCAACGCAAAACATACGTCCCGAGACGAGTGTACACTAAGAACATCGGGGCCTAGCGAGTTGACGATCCTCGGTGGTATTTGCTAGCACGGGCCACGGCCTTGCCATAACTTCTTAAGGATTGAGCTCCATCGATGTCGACACGGACATACGGTCCACCATTCCAAATTTTTCTACTTTGACTTCATATATTTTCCTTGAGAAAGGAAAATCTCGCCAGAATCTCTGGCAAACCTCTGAGCCTAGGAAGTAATGCATCGGTCCTAGGTCCATCTAGAAACTCGACGGTGAGCTCCCTCTTCTTGTGAAGAATGAGAGGATCAGCACCTATCGGGAAGAGGTCGTCCACATACGGCACTAGAATGAGAGGATTTTCTCTATCAACCTTGAAGTAAAGGTTCGGATCGACATTACTACGAGTGAAGCCCGAACTTCATCGGGTAGCTATCTATCCTCTCGTACCAAGCTGCGGGTGCTTCCTTATGAAGGCTCTCTTCAGCACCAAACATGGGTGTCACGATCCTGGACTTCGAACCCAGAGGTTGCTCCACATACACCTCTTCCTTTATTGCACCTTGTAGAAATACGGTCTTCACATCCATCTGACGAAGATTCCATCCTTGCGTAACGGCAAGCGCTATGATAGATCGGATGGTGGTATATCGAGCCACGAGTGCAAATATATCATCATAGTCTACGCCTTCCTTTTGAGAGAAGCCACGGGCAACAAATCTTGCCTTGAACTTTTCAGCACTACCATTGATCCATGCTTGATCTTATAGAGCTATTTCGAGGTGACAACTACTTTGTCCTCGAGTCTTGGAACAACATCCCGGACATCATTCTTCATAATGGACTCATATTCTTCATGCATAGCATCCTTTCAAACTTGATGCTTTACGACTTCCTCAAAAGATCCAGGCTCGGATTATACGATTGTACTCATGTTGCTAGATACCCTCGGTATCTATTTGGCTTCTTGCTTTCACGGAATGTCCCTCTTGGGGCCATATGTCTCTACGACATCCTCGAGAGTGTCACGGCCATGATGGTTTTTCTCTTCATTGAAGGAGGTGGATCAATAGGGTCCATCGGTTCTTCAACATCGGGCATTGTCTCATCCTTCGGTTCTTCTTGATTCCGGCCCTTACTTCATGATTTTCCTCAAAGTTCGGAAGATTGATTACTTTCTGAGGAAGCATCTTTGTCAAAGGTAACATCGTGGCATATCTCCACTTCCTTTTGACGGGCACATAGACTCTATAGGCCTTCGAAGTTTCATTGTAGCCCACAAACATTCCCTTCTTCCCAGAAGTATCCAGCTTGCTCCTCTTCTCTTTTGGCACACAAAAATAAAACGAGACAACCAAAAACTCTAAAATGTGAGATGTCAAGTTTCTTGCAGGAAAACCTCTTTGGGAGTTTCGGAGTCACGGCGGAACGCAAGCCTCGGTTTTGTATGTACACGGCGGTTTTCGCGACTTCTCCCCACAGAAACTTCGGAAGACCTTGGTCACATAGCATAGCACGGGCAACTTCCACAATGGTCTGTTCTTTCTTTCGGCAATGCCATTTTTGCTCGGGTATATATAGTTGTGGTCTCCTCTTGATGCCGAGCTTCTTTGCAAAAGTTCTTGAACACGTTCTTCTCATATTCGGTGCATTATCCGTCCTCAATATCTTGATCTTCTTCCCTATTAGATTTTCCACGAAGGCTTTGAAAGTACGGAACCACATGAAAGCCTCATCCTTCTTTCAAGAAGTATATCCGAGTTTTGCGAGAGAAGTCATCTATGAACGTCGCCTGCGTAAGAACATCCTCCCAAGGATGTCACGAACGACATATGAGACAAATCAAAATGTATCTATTGCAAGACCTCGGATGCCTTTGTGACACTTGAGGGGAAAGGTCCCCTTGTGTGCTTTCCTTCATCACAACCCTAACATACACCTTCATGATCATTCTTGAATTCGGGCATCCCCGTCACCACCTTCCTTGCTTTGGGAAGGCTTTGTAAATAAATTGACTACTCTGGGTGCCATAGTTCAATCTGTCGGATAGTATCACATGTCATCATTCCCGGTGAACTTCCTCAACTACAGTAGAGTGTATCCAACTCTAAACCCAATCGTGATAGCTTCTTAAGAACTCTTCTTCCGGATACGCACCTTCCCATGTTAAATTCCACATTGAAACCTTTGTCTTCCATGGCCGAAATAGACACAAGGTTCTTCTTCAAATCGGTACCTATAGTACATCCTACAAGCGGAGGACTTGTTGTGAGATAAGTGGAGGTCCACGGTCCACTGTCCCTTCCACGGGATATGTGGCATTATCTCAAAGGATAATGTGAGATTAACATCCTTCTCAGCCATATCGAGAAAAGTGCTTCATTAAACCCGATTGATGTGCCTTGAGGCACCACTATCTATCAACCGGACATCCATAGTGTCGAGTGGAGATGCAACGAGAAGGCGGATACAAGAATGAATTCATTCTTTTATCATCGACAACATTAGATTCCTCATACTGGAATTTCCTAGGCCTTTTGAATGGTTGCCCATTTCCTGAGAGGAGCCTTCCTCTTCCCTTTGAACTGTTATTCCTTTGATTGCCACATTCCTCTTGGTTGTTGTTGTTATCATTATCATCGATAGAATCCTTCTTGAAAGGCCATTCTCTAGCATAGTGGTCGGTCTTGTGACATGTGTAACATTTCCCTTTCTTTCCTTGGGCCCTGCTCTTCCTTTGTTCCTCGAGACCACCATTGTTCTTCTTCTTAGCACGAATAGTGAAGGCGGCATTTCCTTCATTTTCATATTTCTTCATCCTTGTTTCCTCTTGTACGCATCTCGATAATACTTCGTCAAAATCGAGGTATCACGTTGTTATTGAGAATGGTAGTATTGAATACATGCCATTCGGAGGAGAGACCTCCAAGTGCGGTGAGAACCTTTCTCGATACGGCTATTGTCTCCCCAATGGCGAGAAGATTATTTACGATTTCGATCAACTTCGAGAAAATATGATTGGATAAATTCATCCCTACCTTTCTTGAGATTCTTCGGTTGGTTCTTGAAGAAAAGGACTTGATTTGCATTGTTGGCCTTGAACATGTTGACCAACTTATCATACATCTCCTTGGATGTGTCCGGCTCGGAGATGTAGGCTACCGGACTCTTATGAATTGAATCGTGGATCATCGGTTTTAGCACTAATTTCCCCCTTCTTATATTTTGAATTGGTGGTGGCAGGAATTAGGAGGATAGAAATAACGGATTTTACCCTACACATAGTCCATGACATCTTGGTCTTCCAACATAAGATCCAAAGTCATCTTCCACACATGGAAGTCTTCCTTCCCGATCCAATTTGTCATCAACTTTAAAGCCATTATAATTTGAGGTACCCATGCTCTTCTTGATGATTGCTACAAACTTGGGCTTTGTCTTCACCTCGGCTACGATACCATGTAAATTTTTGTAGATGTTCTATGCTTAGTGCAACTTTACTTTTATCCCCAATATCAAACAACAATCACATAAACAAGAAAGTAAAATGTTGATAGAACATACCCGATAGATCAACAAAAGACAAGCCAAAAATTACACTTAGCAGTCAACAAAATATGTGTTGTGGTGCATTACGGCGGTCGATAGGATGCATCAACCGGCAAAGTCTCAATACGGTCGGCCAACCGGAAGTGGCACACAACCCTCTCGGATAGCTATATCGGTCAACCCAAAGTCAATGAAAGTCAATGTTGTCTCGGTCAACGGTCAACGCAAAACACTAGCGACAAAAGTCGACGCAAAACGGTAGTAGCAAAAAGTCAACGCAACCCGGTCAAAGTCAACCTTCATTTCAATGGCAAAAAATGCGGACCATAGAAATCGGAATTTTGACCAAGTTTGGGAGTCGGTTGACCATGCGTTGACAAAGTCAACGTAGTCAAAAATGCGCCTAAAAACCACCAGGTCGAAAATAGAAAATCCTTTGGGCTGTGTTTTCCCACATGTGGAGAAGAAAGAGACTCAAGTGATGATCGAACCAATCGGATGCGGAGAGAGAATGTGTGATGAGTGACGGATGAAATGACCTCAACGTTGATATATATATATATCCATCGGTGAGGTGTGTGACACATACGGTAGGGCTTCAAGCCTACATTTCAGTCTACTTCGACCTTGCACATAAGTGGAATTAATTCAAAATAAATGTTTCGTTCATCGAATCAAGATGAGCTTTAGATCGATCTTGTACCTCTCACGAAGGAATCCAATAAAAATATTGGCATCTTCATCTAAGCATCACGACATGGAGTTTGGACCTAGTTGTCCAAAATTAACACATGTGGATCCCTCCTAGTTCACACTTAACTATCTCACTTGGGTACGCCATCCACCCTCTCGATAATGTGTCGATACATTATGCCGGGAGCCCGGACACATGCGAATACTACCTCTCGGTTGTACCCAATATCCTACGCTCATGCATGGTCTCGACATACTTACTGGCAGAAAAGAAATACATGTCTCCCTCATGATGCTCCCCGAGGGCGTAGGCTCGGCGATGGCCCGATATGCCACCCTGCCAAATGATCATCTCATCCCCCAACATGGTTATCAACTAGCAGCAGGCAATACCCTTCTTGCAGTCTCTCCCCTAGTGTGTTGAGAGTTAGCCAAATATCTTGGTGACTAGCATGCCCGGTGCTCATGCCCAAAGTGCAGTTCAACAACAAAATCGTGTGCACATGTGATGTAGAAGAGGGTCAGCGCAGGTCCCCATGGATACCATCAAGTATCGCTCCTTTGTCTCTCTGTCAATCCTAGGTGGACTACCCCCAAAAGTATGCCTAGCGTCTACGTATGAGTCTCCCTGGGAAAACGATACTCTAAGACCTTGTTATGCGGCACCATACACCCTGCATACCATAGATCGTCCATGTACTCCTCGACATGCCACTACACCTTTGCGGCATACCCACAATACTGCCGTTGGATATCCCCTACTACTATTGTACACCCTATACCATCCTCCTTGTATGTGTCAAAGGTACCGGTCACTCTCGCATGTACTCAATGTGATGTAAGACACTCCTACTCCACAATGCCAATCCAACACACTACGGTACACCACCATGCACCTCCATGTCCTTAGGTAGTCCAACTTTGCTCAATGCTAGATGCTCCCACACATCCTTGGATGTGATGGCCTACTTGTGTCTCTACGCATCGGACCACCCCAATCGATATCATCACCTCCTTTGTCGCATCACTACACCTGTCGATGAATGGATCATCACTCCAAACCCTCCTTGAGGGAGTCGAAGTGAATCTCCCTATGTGTCGGTATTAGTGCCACTGCTTCCTTTCACTCCGTTGTGACCTCTGTGCCCCACATAAAGGTGAAGAATCTGTGGCTCCATACAAGGTCACGTACGAGTGACTGCCAATGCCACACTCCCTGCGAGAAGCCCTGTAGAAGTATGTTCCATCTCACCCATGACCACGCATACAAATGTCGTACCAAGAAAACCCAGGGTACGCCGCAAAGCCGGATTTGGCCACTAGAGTGTGGCCAAGAAACTCCCCTAGCGAATGTGCATGCTCAACTACTAGGCTTACTATACCCTCCAAGACATAGTCAATGTTACTGTAGACGATAGGTAGTCCCCACCGGATCCCAATGCTAGTATAGGGTTGTTGTATTCCCAATGCACGAAACTCACATTTGAACTACCGGGTCCACCACCTTCTCGATAACCCACTCCATCGGTACCAACTCAAATATCTCACAATCCAACCCCAACATGCGGATGTTGCACCGTGTGCAACCTCCCGACGATCTCATCCCGCTATCTAAGTCAACATATGAGATACGTGACTGGGTGGCTCGCGTCTCTCTCTCTCTAATGGGGAAAAGGTAGGCCCAGAGGTGTTGCTAGCCCGTCGATGTATGCTAAAGGGGGTTGCTCACACGGCACTCCAATGTGCCCTCTCGTGTGCCATTAGGGGTAATCGTTCCCCGATGTGGGCAAACTTGATCGTGACTCGGCTAAACCACTCTCTGCCCTCCATCTCCTTGTTACGCAGCAAAATAGCCTCTCGTGCGATGTGGCCTTACCTTTCAAAGCTAGATGGTCGACACCGAAGCTAATGACAACATTGTGTGCAACCATCGTCCAATGCCTCAATATCTCCTAGCGCCTCATCAAAGGTGGATACATCTCCTAGCACCTCACCCATACATTTGCGTGCGCTACAACTAGAAGAATCGGACACTGCAGTCATCACCTCCAATGGATGGCACTGCGGGAGTAGGCTCTCTCTCTCTACTAGGATGTCAGCGAGCATGGTCAAGGAAGTCTCCAACATGGGTGACCCCTGCGTCATGCGAGTGTATCCACATGCTCCCCATGATTTTGTACCCATATTCTCCAAGTACGAGGTAGCATTTCTAATGGCTTTATACATTACTCGGTTAGCATTTGGAAAAAGGTATCCAACTTTCCCACCCAATCTGCGAGCGGTGCACTCGGTGGATCCATCATACTTGGGAAAAGGTATCCTCCCAGTGGTATGTTGCAACTGCGAGCTGCGCGTGTTAGACCCCCCTTTGTTCCTACCTTTTTCATCTGCTTGAGTTGGCGGTAACCTCCAAAGGACAAAGCTACTCTAAGTTTTCCCCCATTGATTTCCATTCTCGGAAATAATCTCCCATGTATATGATCATGCCGCCTACCTTGCTCACTCGGTACTAATGGTAAAAAAGTAAGTGACATGGTCCTAGTTGGCCTCACGAAGGGTAGCGGGTGAATGGCTAGTAAAGGGTGGTCCTGCTTGTTGTGGAAACCCCAAGTCTCCTGACAGGACTCGTGATGGATGCTCTTATTCCTATTATGTTGCTTGAGTCCTTCCAACATTCCCTTGTCCTTTGGCTAAATAATTTAGGGCTTTTAAGATGCTACCAAATGTTGCTTCCCCTTTGCTCCTTGACTCCCCCATTTTGCACCCTCTCTTGCCTTTGGTGGGTAATGTTCTGCCTACCCTCTCGTTCATGGGAGCAGTCCCCACGGGCGAGCCGAACGAAGCTCGTGCCATTGTAATATCCCCAAGGGGAAAATGACGATGTGCAAAGCAACAATAGACTAAAAATTACAGCAAGTAAAATCACGCTATTAACACATGAAAAATGGAGTCAAAAACAGTACGAGCCATTTTATTAATGTCGAGAAGCTTGGGTAATAATGGTCTTTGGAATGGAATTTACTGGACACCTTTCGAAACCAGGCTAAGTCACCGAGTTCGTGTTCGTGTTCGAGTTCGGCGACGTTGAAATTCGAATAAAGTTTGGCATCGAAAAATTTTCTAATAAAGTTCGGCATAAAATTCGACATATAGAAATTTGAAAAAAAAAAAATATATATATATATATATATATATATATATAAAAAACAATTTTAAACATGTTGAAAGATAAATATGATGCACATAAATAAGATGATAGGATTATTGTTCAAACATTTACATCATTTCAATTTTCCACATATAAACCATCCATTTTCACATAAAGGTACAACAAATTCGGTGGAAAGTTCCCATAATGTTCTGTTAGCCTCGGAAGCAAATCCTCTCTTGTCCCATTTCATATAGAACACGTGGCTTACATGAAGTACCATTTTATGTTTGTGAGACCATTTGATATGCAAGAGGAGTCATTTCTTCAACATGTCTCCTAGAACATCTTTGACTTTACGGAAATTATTTTCATTGCATAACCGGTCAATGAGGGTCTTGTAAGTGACGACAATCAACAAAACCCCACCGAAATCATCATCTCATTCACAAGCTTGATGCTTTATTTGACCACATTATATAGTAAACACATTAGGTTTGCAGCCGTACATGTAATCTAGAGCTTTGAAGGGCTTCGGGAAGCTTCCACATGTTCTGAGCGTGTGAGTCGTGTAGGTAAAGACATCGAGCCCATTTCCTATGAAAGTGGTGTAAGTTGGAAACTAGAAACCAATCCATGCATACGACGCACAAAGATAAGATACAATGATAGGGCCTTACCATCACGATGGCAACAACCATGTCACTATCCATAACGGTAACTTTGTGGTATCCTGTGTGCAACGGTAATTACGGTGCAATCTACAAATTCCTTTCTAATTATTGTTTGGAGAATGGCATGGCATTGTCTATCGATGCGTGCTTCATCTAGAACAAGGACTCGACTTTTCCTTAACAATGCACGTCCCAAACTAAATAATTGTTTTAATGCTCCAATTATCTCCATCCTTGGTCAGCATTTTTATCAATCTTTTAGATCCACAAAAACCTTCAATATTTAAGCGCGGAATTCTTGACGAACACCATCGAATTTTTGACGAATTTAATTAAAAAAAATGAATTTAATCGAATTTTTTTCATGTTCGTGTTGGGAATGATGTTCGGCTTGTGTTCGCCAAACACGATCGAACTTGTTCGGCTACGGAAATTAAATTCGGCGAATTTCGAATTTTTCTTTCGGAGTTCGCCGAACTAGGTGATAAGAAGACGGTTAGAATACATCTCAAATCAAACGGGGATGTCTCTGCGGAAATGGCTCTGCCTTGACTCTTGTTGTTGCGTTGCTACGCGAGAATGTTGTTGGGCGACTTCGGACAGCTCGTTGGGCTATTTCCCCTTCTCGGAAAATTCTTGGCTTTTAACCCTGGACTCTACTCCACAAAACCTACAAAACCCCACGAAGAAATTGGCCGGAGATGTTGACCTGGGAATTTCGGCCCAATTTCTCTTAGCTCCTATAGTTGTTGGTGAGTTAGGACCTTTGTTTGACACCTCAAGCACATGAGAAAATTACGCAAGTGTTATGACTACCTCAATAAACCTAGAAAAACCCCGAAAGGGTTTGTCCTAGTTTGATCTCGGAAATTAGCCCTCTTTGGCTTGACTCACCCGGCTGCGGGCAATCCCAGGTCCTCTGAGAAATTCGCCTCTTGGAGGCCACAAAATGCCTGGAAAATCCCTATTAGGAAGAAGCTCTAAGCCTCTCCACCAAGTGTCCTCCAAAATCTCCTCTCACTTCTCACCTCCCGAGCAACCTCCCAACTAAGCTGCATCCTCCTTCTTGTGATCTCTGCATCCTCTACGCAGTCCACGAAGTGAAAACGCTATTACCTTAATCTCTGGTAAATGCCCCTCCAAAATGGCACAACTCCTCTCCTAAGAGGGCACTCGAAGTTCCCTGAAGTAGAGGTTGAGATCTACTGCTGAAGGTCTCATGTGCTAAATATGCTACACGGACTTGTGCAGAGCACAAGCATGCTATGTCAAGAAGACAATCAAAATAGAAGTCGAATGAATGAGGAAATGAGTTGCCTTGCCGCCCGTTTTATCACTTGAGCCCCCAACATTCCCTTGGGCCCACAATGGACTACGCGGTCCTCATCCTGCCACTCACTATCTTTGGCCATACGGTCTCTCCCACTTGTTGCCACCTGAGGTTGCTCCATCCGAATGCGGCCACTTGGACCCATTAAGGCCGCAATTTTTCCCTTGTGAACTATACGTTCTAGCTTTTCCCTTAATTATTAATTGTGGGTCGACTGTAGGTTGCGGGGAAGCTTCAAACCCCCTTCGTTCCCGTTTCGAAACGCACTCCGTTCGGGAGCGTTTTGAAAACGCTCGGAAACGCGCTCCCGAAAACACTTCTGAGGGGAGCGTTTTCGAAACGCATTTCCGAACTTTGTTAAACGCTCCCTGCCTTTTCGGGAGCGTTTCGGAAAAGCGCTCGAGAGCGAATGCTCACGAGCGCTTCGAAGCGTTTAAAAAACGCTTCGGGAGCGTTTTCTAAACGCGGAAAGCGATTAGAGGAGCGTTCACTACGAATGCTCCGGAACAAAAAAGCTTCTGTAGCGCGCAAATTTTTTTAAGTGAAAAAATCGATTTGTTTATAATGGGGGGGGGGGGTTTCATTTTGCATTTTATTGTTTGTTGAGTTGAGAGAGAGCGCAAGAAGGAGAGCAAAAAGGAGAGCGCAAGGTGACGGGAGGATTGCGAAAAGAGTAGGCCTTCCTAATCCAATGTTGTATTTTCTAGGATGAATTTGTAGATTGTTAAATTGTTTAAAAATGAAAACTTGAATTTTTCTTGGATGTTGCATTTTATTGGATTTAAAACTTTAAAAATGAATTGTTTTTTCCTATGTTGCATTTCCTATTCCCATTTGGCATTTTTTCCATTTGTTTTGCGGGCTAGAAACTTGAAACTTGTTTCCATCATGGCCCTATGGCTAAGGATTTTCCTCATGTTGGTTCCTTTCTTTGTGATAATGGTGTTGGAGAGTGCTACGAAAAGAGGCAAATCGAGAGAAGGAGGATGAAGAGGAGGGTTATGGTGGATACGAAGAAAATCTGAAGAGGAGGAGGATTATCTTGTGAGGAGGAAGTGGGAGTGAAGAACACGAGGACACGAAGATTCCCCAACTAAACGAGATAGCTTCCGGACACCTTTGTGGAAATTGGTTCGGAAAATGGAAGGAGGGAAAGGTGGTGGAACCACTAAATTTATTTGCCCCCATTGCAATAAACAATACCATGGTTCATACACCCGTGCGAGAGAGCACCTTTGTGGGATAATGCCGGGGGATGGAACTAAAAATATTGGAATCAAAGTTTGTCCTTTTGTGCCGGCCACCACAAAGAGATATATAGGAAGGATGAGGGGGTTGCCCTACGGAGATCATCTAAAAGATCTAGGGGTTTCATTGATTCGGGCCCAACACATCATGGACAAACAAGTTCAACTTCCACCCATGCTAGTGGTTTTGGAGGCGATTGGCATTGGATTAAGGCGTAGAACCATATCCGATTTCTGGACGAAGAGGTGTAGGAATGATGTGGATTCAAAAGTTTACGGTTTCTATATGCATGTGGGGTGCCATTCAATGTTCTTCGCTCACCTTATTGGCATGAAATGGTTTTGCCATTAATGATGCCCCAGAAAGGATACAAAAGCCCTGGTATGACAAGGCCGAACGTGGGTCTTGATCATGAAAGAGCCAATAACAATTCTTTGGCTAGAATGACAAGTTCGTGGAATGAGCATGGGTTGTCCATTGTCTGCGATGGATGGACCAATGTAAAAGGAAAACCATTGATAAATGTTTTGGGTACATGTCGGTTAGTGGTGCAATCTTCTGGCGACGCCATGATTATTCGGAGTAAATTCAAAACCGGCGGTAACATTGCGGAACCATTACTTGATATAAATGAAAAGGCTGAGCCATACAATGTCATACGGTCATCACTTTGATAATGTTGGCAGCTGTGAGGCGGCGGGGGCAATTATTGAGGATAAATACCCCAACATTTTTTGAGTGCAGGTGTTTGGTTCACACAATGAACCTTTTGATGCATGATATCATCAAAAACAAACAACCTCAATTCAAATGGCTTGGTGATTTGTACAAGAGGTAAAAAAATGATAAAATTTATGACAAATCATAGCAATACCCATGGGCTTTTCCGTACTCACTCCAAATTGGAGTTGTTGAAGATAGCAAAAACTAGATTTGCTAGCTATTACCTCACCTTCGAGACGCCTTTTGAAGGTAAAGAGGTCATTGGTGCCAATGGTATCAAGCCCTGGCGATTGTTAAGGGCAGAGGCGACAACAATAGTTGACGGGCAAGGTTTCGAACATGTGGAGGAGACCGCCCTTGACCATCTGTTTTGAGCCGTGTGAGGGGGGTACGAGTTTTACCAAGCCCATTTATAACATGATTCGCTTTGCAAATACTGATAAACGTTGATTGGAGAGATTTATGAGCGGATGGATAGCATGTTGGGGCAAATAAAAGATATTGTTAAGGATAATGATCCCAACTTGTATGCTATGATTCATGTTGTGTGTGTGCACGGTAGAAAATAAACTCAATGTTCCACTACATGCTTTAGCATATATCCTTACGCCAAAATATTACTCACCATCTTGGTTGGGGCAACTGCACACGGAGGTGGGGTTAGGGTGAAACCTCACACGGATCCGGAGGTACAAGAGGGATACATGAAGGCATTGGACAAATTGGTACACGACGGGGAAGAGTGTGCTAGATTGCGCCTTGAATTGAGCAAATACTTCAATTGCTGCTAACTTTGGTTCTTTCCATGCAATGGAAGAACGGGGAGCCAGTTGATGCTCTCACATGGTGGGAAGCATATGGCGGCATGGGACTTTTATAGTTGGCTAAAAAAGTTTTCTCACGGGTTGTGAACACTTCCTTCTGAGAGAGGTGTTGGAGCACCTACGGCATACACAATGTGAGAAGAAACGGGCTAAATGGCTTAAGTGAAAGCTTGGTTTTATGTGCATTATAACTTGAGTTGTTGAGCCATTACGCATGGAAGTCGAGCAAATGAGGATCAATCATACGATGCAGGACAACAACCCGGAGGATGATAATTTGGAGGACGGCATGTTACATACGGAAGAATTGGAAGCAAAACTTTATAGGGATGATGATGAAGCATGTTGACACCGCCACACACGAACGGTCCACCATCCTGCGGCGCGATGCGGGTGCCGGTGCCGATTGCCACTCCTCAATATCCTGCTATTTGTTCTTTCGAGGATCCGACCTCCACCTTCTAGTCGTGGTCGTGTGGTACTCACGAGAGTACTAGAAGACCAACATTTCCTCGTAGCTCACAAAAATTAGACATTTCTCGTGGGCGTGGCAAGGGGCCGGCGAGATAAAATAGATTTGTTGTTTACTAGTCTTTTCTATTTGTTGTTGACGGTTGAGCAGTTGAAACTTGACTCTTTACGATTTCATATATTTAATGACAATTTAAGTTTGAAGTTTGAATTTGAAAAGGTGAAACTTTGAAGTTGGCATTTATAAGTTCTTTGTTTACAAGTCATTATGAATTATGAATATGATGCTTCATGAAAGTTATATGGTGATCAATGAATCAATGATGATAAATGTTATATAATATCAATGATGATAAATGTTATATATTGAATTTTGAAATCAATGAATCAATGATGATAAATGTTATATATCAATGATGATAAATGTATATTGAATTTTGAAATCAATGAATCAATGATGATAAATGTTCGATATTGAAATTTGAAATCAATGATGATAAATGTTATATATTGAATTTTGAAATCAATGAATCAATGATGATAAATGTTATATATCAATGATGATAAATGTATATTGAATTTTTGAAATCAATGAATCAATGATGATAAATGTTCGATATTGAAATTTGAAATCAATGATGATAAATGTTATATATCAATGATGATAAATGTAAATTGAATTTTTGAAATCAATGAATCAATGATGATAAATGTTAGATATTGAAATTTGAAATCAATGATGATAAATGTTATATATCAATGATGATAAATGTTATATATTGAATTTTGAAAGCTTGAAACCTTCAAATTGATGATTTGCGAGACTCAAGAGTCAATATGTTGTATGCTTCCAACTCGTGGGCGTGGTTGATAGAAGATTACTCTTCTAGATGATTGATGTTATATGATTCCAATCTATGTTTTTAAGTTTTTTATGTCTAATTCATCATTCTACATGTTTTTGTTGACATATATGCATCAAAATATAAAAAATATAAAAAATTAAAAATTAAAAAAATAAATAAAAAATAAATAAATAAATAAAAAAAAATATATATATATATATATATAAACGCTCCCCGAAAACGCTCCCGGACCGGAAGCTTTTAAAAATGGCGCTCCGCGCTCCGCGCTCCCGCTCCCGGCTTCCAAGTAACCTTGGTCCCGACCCACCTTATTTCTGCTTGACATGCCCAACATCAAAAATTTATCAAAAATTAATATCCTAATTAGCAAAATTGCTAATTGGGATAGTCCACCAACTTGATGTATGCTAGACCACAATGAATAATTCGTCTTGCCTCTACACCGGAGGGGAAATACGCATAGTTGGGGAATACTATTTTGTCAATGAAGCTCTATGAAAGCCCAGCAATGGGCTCACTAAATTCCCAACTAGGGTGGCACTTGAATCCTCAGTGGGGTGGAATTCTGCTTGGAATTCCTGTGCTAAACAACACTCTACCCTTGCACTAAACAACTCCAGAGAATATGAAGTGTTAAGTGTAGTAGTCAAAAGATGATCCACAAAATGGGTCCCTCTTCCTTTTATATTTTCTCTCCATCCTTCTAGACTCCTTTTGATATTATTTTATTGGTCGGAGCCATTTTCCACTTAGTTACGTTTACCACCATTATAATAAAATAAAAATTTGCCGCCAATATGCAATAAAATAATACTTGCCGCCTTTCTCCAAAATACGAGTTGCTCCCTTTAATTAATATTACCCAAATTGAGCAAAATTCCCATGCTCACAAGATTGGGGATATCACACTATGCCCTTGGTTCTGAGTTTTTCCAGCCCACTAGTTAGGGATTTATGTACCACTGTAACATCCCTCAACTTGACCTTAAACCTCCACAACTTCTGCAGTATCCTTCCTCCCTTCAAGCTGCCTTTCCTATGCTCGGCCTCCTCCTAGGTTGTTATAATAGGCTTGGATGGCTCAGAACTGCCTAAACTAGGGCTCCATCCATCCTGTGGTCACACAAAAATTCGGCCTGCTAAACAGAGAGATATAACACCTTCAAACTTCTTTTAAATTCTGTTTTCTCGTTGGCTGCCTTCTCCAGTAACTTGGTCTGTTGTCATGAGAAAATAGCACCACAAATAGTCCCTTTTCCCTCCTTTGCTAGGCTTCCCTTAGCTGCAGCTATCACAGCAGTGTCTTCTACTATGAAGTGTTGCACTTCTGCTAGTGTTTCTTTTGTTCTCTGCTCTGATACCATGAAGAAAATCCATGAAATTTTGATCTGCTAATATGAGCAATCTGAAATATAATTTTCTTCTCACATAAACACAGAGTTTCTCTACTAGATGCAGTGGAATAGAAGTAAAATAAAAAGCACAGTCACACAATTCAAAAAACACAGAATTGTCTAGAAAACCCAACTAGGAAAACCCTCTACTTGATGAGAATTTCATTGATAGCAAAAAAACCCCAGGCAATTGATCTCTGACAAAATACAATTGTTTCAAGCTTTAGGACAACTTGTCTTTCCTCGCCAGTCTAAGCTTGAAACCTTTGCAAGACTGTTGATCTCTGCTGCCTCTACCAACCTGTGCACAAGCTTCTCTTGCACACTCTTCCTCTCACAAGCTCCACGCACAAACTTGTGCAACCTGCTCATAAACCTGTGAGCTCTATTATCTTGTCTCACCAACTCGTGCTCACAAGATTATAAATAAATTGTGTCTTTGTTCCTCCTTTTTAAGCAATTTGAAAGGCTAAAATTAGTGAATTTTGTAATTAAGGAATGATTTTGTGACTAACTGAGTTAGCACAAGTTAACTGCTAATGCTCATGCAACTCGTCCTATTTTAAGTCAGCCACTTCAAACTCAATCACTAGTGTTTTTCACTCAATTAACTCACTAAAAAATCAAAGAACTCGACTTTCAATTTCAACACATCAGTTAACTGCATCTTAACTCGTCCTAATTTTAGGGACACTCCTAAATTTTAGGAACTCGACCATGCACAAGAAAACTCGTTCTGGCTCCTATGATTAAGGCACAAATCAAGGAACCCTTTTCTCGCTTATATTTTCAACATACCCACTGTCACCACAGTAGCACTTCCTCTGTAGTTAAGGTAGGTTCCTCTCCAACTCTAGGGGCATATTATTGAGTAGATGACCAAGTCCAAATGGTTTGATGCTGATAGGACCAAAGAACTTATTTGGAATATCGTTGAAATATTTCTCAAATTGATTTACAAGGGATGGTTCCAAACTAGGTTTCAAGTCTTGTTATGATATGTGAATTTAAGTTTTTCTTGACTTGTTATAAAAGTGAATCTTGGAAAGGTCTTCGTGAAAAAAATTTTAGATTGTCTGAAATTTAAGGAATTGAGCAAGTAAAATGTTATAAAAAAGTAATTGTTCATAAATCAGATTCTTGGGAAATAAATTGCAGCAAAGAGAAATGATGTAGAATGCAGAAAATTTTCTATTGCAAAACTGAAATAAAAATTCTAGCTAACACCCAAATACTTGACACTTAAAGTGCTCATAAGATGCAATTTCAAACCTTAAACTGTTCTGGAAATTTAGTTTTTTGGAATAATCTAATTGCCTGAAACATCAATTAACTAAACTATAAATAGATAGAATTCCAAAAATGTTAAATTCAGAGTTTTGCCTAATTATGATGTCAATAATTGACTTTCTAGGCAAAATTGATTTAGTGAAACTAAATTACTGAATGTGATAGAGAATGAAACTATTAAAATGCAATTAAAAAAAATTGATCACCTGAGCCTTGTAGCTTGCCTTATTGCAAGCCCAAGTGCACTCCTTCTGTATTCTATTGTACTCCAGCTCTCATATTTAATAAAATTGGCCAACTTGGTGTTCCAGGCAAAATTTTTGTTCTATGTCCATGTCTGCTGAAATAAATTTGTGTTGAATTTATGGCATGTCTTTTATTATCACTGTAAATTTTCTATTTGGAATATTACAGTGGTATCAGAAGCATGTTCTTGGCCAGAGTGGGGAACAAGAGCAGGTGATGCCACCGAGATACCAAGGAGTTGTTTTCATAGAGGTCATGGCAGAGGCAGAGGTAGAGGTCGTGGGGAAGAGAGAGAAAGGTAACCAAGACACAGAAATAGAAGCCAGGAGGAGGAATAGACCAGCACGATGAGGAGGAGCCCAAGCCAAGGGACCAAGACCAGATTTTGGAGGAGCTACTGAAAGCAAATCAGCAGATGATGAGACGGGCAGATCATGATAGACATGATGCAGCAAGTGATGGGATTGCATGTGGGTGGAAGACCAGATGGAGCAGCAGAGCTTCAAGGTGATTGCAGACGGACATTCCAGCTCCCACACTCCACAACCTAGGCAGGCTGGCAGACCATTGATGCTACACTTTGTGGCCGAGCCCAGAGCCTGAGAGGGAGCCAAATCCAGTTACAAATCTAGTACATTCAGTTGCATCAGGCACTAATGAGTATGAGGGATTGGATTCTCAAATTAGGTGGGTGATGTCCTTTGGTGAATTCATTCACCTAAAGGAGAAGGCATACCACAGGGGCTGGAAATCATTTCAGAGGAGGATCATCCAGCCAGGAGGTGCAAAGATTAGTAGGGAAGGTCACACTTCCAAATTTTGATGGGAGGCGAAGAGTTCAGCACGGCATGGATACAAAAAAGTCGGACACCTATTTCCACCCTGAATCCCATGAGGGAAGCAGATGCCTTCGATTTGCCACCTTCACTTGAAAGGGGATGCCCAGGAGTTGTGGTACCATGGGCTGATCACACATGGACACATCCACATTACATCATACCAGGAGTTCACCCGCAGGTTGTTGGAGAGGTTCGAGAGGAAGGCTACGGAGCTGCACTTCAGGGGAGCTAGCCCATTTGAGACGGACAGCACGAGAGGAATTCATCACCGAGTTTCAAAGGCTGGCCGCGATGGTGACTGATATTTCTGAGATCCGATTGACCATATTGTTTGTGGAGGGGCTTGTTGAGCCACTACGTGGATGGGTGAGGGCCTATAAGCCCACATCACTACGGGATGCCATCTCTCGAGCTCGGGATATGATTGATGCGATGCCCAAGAACGGGGCTTTCGTTCCCACGGGGACCCACATCCCCATAGGGAACGAGTACAAGGCCACCACGGAGAGGAGGGCGTGGTCGGTTGGATGATGAGACACGGAGGGACCTCGGGAGGAGGGAGATTGTGCTTCATGTGCCCGGGAGCCTTGGGAAGCGGGGCACAAGTGCACCAAGGGCAAGGCCATTTCATTGAGGTGTTCTCGGATAGTGGGCCGGAGGAGGAGAGCTGAGATAGTGGAGGAGTCGAGGGGATGAGGGAGGCCCATCGGGAGCAAGACGACCACCACCACCCACATGGAGGAGGACCGTTTACCCCAACGGAGGAGTTCTTGCTTCACTTCGGGGTGTGTCAAAGTACTTGATGTTCAAGGTCAAGGAGACCATTCGAGGTAGTGCGGGTTAGTTCTAGTTGACGATTAGGGCTACCCACAATTTTCTTGATGCCCGGATGGTGGAGCGTGGGGCATCCAAACGGCTATGTTTGAGGGGTTCTCGATTTTGATACCGGGGAGAATGAACCATGCAATGTACGAGATGTCCTTTGGATTGACTTTGCGAATGGGAACTACTCGGTCACCGATCATTTATTTGTTGTTGATATTTTGGATACCAATGTGGTGTTGGGGGTGGAGTGGTTGTACACACCATGAGGAAGGTTACCATTGATTGGAACGGCGGGAGATGGAGTTCAAGGGGTTAGATGGGAGGCCGGTGTTTGCTAAGGGATACACTGCAGTCCACCTCAAATAGTTTCGGCTCACGGGATGGAGGTTGATCTATGGCATGGAGATGTGGAGTAGGCGAGTTGAGTTATGCATTTCGGAAGGAGACTAGGTCACGGGCCAAGGCTATGCACCCGGATATACTAGCTTTTTTGGAGCGACATCGGGGGGTTTTGGAGATGTTTGTCAAAGGAGACCTCCAAATCGGGGATTTGAGCACACTATTGAGCTAGAGGTGTGAAACGCGATCATCACCACACCTTATAGGCATCCCAAGGCCTATAAGGATGAGATAAGAAACGATCATCACCACACCTTATAGGAATCCCAAGGCATATAGGGATGAGATAGAGTGGGCCATTCAAGAGTTATATTAGGGTACATCGGGCCTAGCTCTAGTCCTTACAACTGTACATGGTGTTGGTGAAGAAGAAGGACGAGACATTGTGCATGTGCATAGACTACCGAGCTCTCAATCAGAGAAGACTCTAAAGAACGAGTATCCCATTCCCTAGCATAGATGAGCTAATGGATGAGCTTAGAGGAGCTAAATACTTCCTTAAGATTGATACGCGTTCGGTACCACTAAATACGCATGAGGGACTAGGATATTCCAAAGAGCGCTTTCGAATTTGCCACTACGAACATTTTGATTTTGGAGATGCCCTTCGGGCTAACCAACGCTCATGCTACCTTCCATTCTTGTATGAACCACTTGTTCTGTGGACAACTAAGACGTTTTGTCTTAGTTTTCTGTCTAGAACGTGAGGACATAACCAACAATGTGACATTTTGGTCACATGTTGTGGCTAAATTGAGTAAAATAGACTTAAGAGTAGTATAATTAGTTATTTTATTATATTTGTTATTTATTTATGGAGCATTGTTAGTTAGTTTTCTATTTAAATAAATATGGAATAAATTTAGCAATTGGTTTCTCTCTGCATAGATGTAAAGCCAACATAGGGATAAGCCCTAAAAATAGGAAGGTAGTGATTTATTGGGAAACCTATTCTAAGAGGGGCAGTTTTATTCCTCAAGTATAAATAGTAGGATGATGGTAAGGAAACATCGGGATTTGTCGATATGTAGGCCCAAATTCATGTGTGAAGTAAATTTAGATCATTAGATTATTCTAATTGAAGTTGGTATTATGAGTTTTTTGAATGTTTAATTTATATATATTCGTTATGTATATCTTTGTTGAAGTGTGTGAAGCGCGAAGAGCGCCATCGAAGTGCGAGAGAACTATCATCCCAAATCCGAGTTGAAGTTACCTCTGCCGACGAGAGAGAGCACCTTGATATGTATGAACGCCATGATGTGTGGTTGAAGGACGGTGTTGATGGGCGTAGGCTGAGTCACGGAACCCACGGCCTTACGGAACGCAAACGCATTGGTTGACATATGCTCGAGGAAAGTCAAGGCTACGTAGGTTGAACGCGGTCGCACTATTGACATGCAGAACTCGAAGGCCACGGTCCTTGCATACGATCGCATTGTTTGACGTTACACCGAACTCGAACCCATGACGGTAAGGAGCCCACGCGATCACCAATTGGAAAAGACTATGAGACTATGCAACGGAAAAGAAATGCGCATTGGTGAGTTGTGATGAGGTTTGAAAGGGTTGCGGAGCCGGACTACGCACATGCCATATATCATGTGGATGTAGCAAATGGTAAATGGGATGACTTATGAAATATGGCCGCGGCCACATAGTATTAGAAGGTTTGAATTTTTGGCATTCAATAAGCTCCACAATTTCATTTGTTTGTGATGTGTTTAAACTTTAAACCATGGAATTATAAAGGCCACTTTGAGTGGTTAAATAGCATGTTGTTAAATGGCATTATATAAAACTTGTGCTAAAGTATGTTGGCATGTAAGCAAGGGCATGGTAAATCGACCTTGCACATTTAGACCATTGAGAGACAAATCAATCTTGTCATGTCTTGATAAATAAGTTTGGCCTCGGCAAAATTGTACATTTTACTATAATAATTTGATTGGTAGGAATTGTGTTTGTTTTTCCTACATTATTTTCTTTGATGATCTACTCATTTATAGTCATACATGGGAGAGGCACTTCCAACACTTGGAGAGCGCTGCATACTTGGAGGAGGACGGTTGTATGCGAAGAAGTCCAAATGCGAGTTTGGATTTTACCGAGATGTTGTACCTTGCATGTGATAGGAGAAGATGGGATGAAGGTACATCGGGGAGAAGATTCGAGCCATACTAGATTGGCCCACACCCGGGAATGTGATGGAGTTGAGGGGGATTCTTGGAGTATTTGTACCTATTACGGGAGATTTGTGAGGGATTTTCTGGCCCCGGCGGCACCTCTTACGGATCTTGCGGGGAGGGGTGCTTAGTGGACGTAGATAACAAAGGAAGCATTTGAGAGGCTCAAGAGGGTCATTGAGTTACTTGATCTTAGCATTGTCGGATCCCACCTTGCCCTTTGTGTTGGAGTGTGATGCTTCGGTGAAGGTGTTGGTGCCGTTTTGACACGGGAGGCCATCCCATTGCATTTGAAGTGGCGGTTGTTGCCTCATGAGAGGCTATATTCGGTATAATGGTAAGGAGATGTTGGCGGTGATGCATGCATTGGAAAAATTCGGACGATTATATAGTGGGCAACCGGTTCAAGGTAAAGACGGTCCACAACGGTCTCTAATTCTTTCTTGAGCGGCGGTCACTAGAAGAGAGCGGCCAGTAGGTGAGTAAGCTACAAGCTTACGATTTTGAGATTGAGTACGTGAAGGGTAAACACGACGTAGTAGTTGACGCTCTTTCACGCGGACGCTGACATTGTCATTGATGAGATTTTGTGTATTTGGGGTGGCATCAATTGTGCTCTAGGTCCCAAATTTTGAGGAAGGACTAAGTTCACGATCTACAAGACCAATGGATTTGGGAAATTTCATCTAGTTTAGGAGATATTAAATTAATTAATTATTTTAATGTATTTCCTAAGTTAAACTTAGGAAAATAAAATAATTAAAGTGAATTTAATTAAACATGTGATGAAATTGTTTTAAGTCACACGGATCAAGCTTTCTTTTAATCTTGGCCATTGATTAAGATTTAATCTTAGTCGTTGATTTGTCGACGAGAAAGTATAAAGGAAAGGCTTGGGGTCATTTGTAAAACCTGCAGAGACGACCTTTGAGAAGCCAAGCTAATATTCTAGGGCGGGGTTGCCTAAGAATTCTCAAGTGTTTCGATTCTGCAGAGGAGAATTTAGACCAAGGGGATGATCGATCCGGGTCTAGAATACACAAGAAGCGAGAGAAGAGATCGGAAAAGACGTAGAGTAAGGCGGGCGGCGGCAGCAAGGACAACATGATTTTCGGGGAAACCTTTCGGGGATTACGGGGAACCCTTATAGTATTTGCGTCACCGAGTCTGGGGTAAGCGATCCCTTCCCGGTGGCCGGCGCTAAGCATTTGGAGGCCTTCGGGCGGCGGAGTCGGTCTTTCGGGGGCGGTCTGGGGGTTTCTGGGCCCTGGAGTACGGGTGAGTCATGTAAATCCCATTTGAAGGTGTGAATCAATCGGTATTGTTGGTCTTAGATCGACCGAGGTGTTGTCGTCCGGAGTTTTCTCTATAGGGTTTTTCCAAATACGGAACCCCGAGTTGTGTATTCAGAAATATTCTTAATAATGAGCCCTCCGGCGACCAAGGAGCCGGTTTTCCCACATTGGGTTTTTAGCGGACGATTTGTCCGAAATGTGTGTCACTTTGTCTATGTGTGCATGTGCTTATTCTAGATACGAATTGGTAGAGATACATTGTAGCATTTTTTTCTTTGATGTTAACTTGAATTTATTCGATTGATAACTTGTATAAGTAGGAGAAGCAACGGGATTAACGAGAAATAATTTTTGCATAAATTAAAGATTCAGAAATTTCTACGGTCATTGATGGATGTCACGCAAGATTGGAAGGCCCAATTGTTGATTTGAGTATTCCAACAAGAGCGAGCTTATGAGATCTTGGATGATGTACACGGGGATAGTGATTCGAGTGATGGATGATGTGATCTATTACAAGGATCGGATCTATTTGGTCCCGGGTTCACGGTTAAAGAGAGGGTCATGCAAGCGGCACATGATTCTCCACTAGCAAGACACCCCAGGTTTCTCCAAGACCTATCGCACTTTTGAGGAGATTCTCTTGGAGGGTCTAGGGAGATGTTCTAAGGCATGTGAGAGAGTCCGTAGATTGCCGGAGGAACAAGGTGGAGCTTTCTCATCCGGCCAGGGTTGCTCGGCCTACTTCCCATTCCCCGAGGAGAGGAAGTGGGAGAGTGTGTCTATGGACTTCATCACGAGGCTACCGGCGGCACGGGGAGAGACTACATTTATGTGGTAGTGGACGGTAGAGCCAAGTTTGCCCACTTCTTCGTTATTGCATCGAGATCTTCGGACTCTCAAGTGGGTGAGTTGTTCTTTCGGGAGGTCTTCTATTTGAATGGCTCCCCAAGGCTGGTGAGTGACAAGGACGATGATGACAGGTTGTGGGGGCTTTTTGGTAGGATTTGTTTTTCTTGGTGGGGACGAGCTTACCTAGCACGAGCTATCGTCCCCAAACTAATGGAACCAAGATTGTGAACAAATGGTTGCGGTACCTACGCAACTATGTGCCGGAAGCAATGACGTGGGTCAAATGGCCGCATGCGGGGAGGTTCTGCTACAACATGACTTATCACATGTCTTGTAATAGTCGAGAATAAGAGATAAACAACAATACAAAGCAACATAAACAAAAACTACGGCAAATAGAGACACCATGTAAAACACGCACACATTGAGAAAAGTTGAGCCATTTTATTATAAATGCGAAAGAGGGAATGAGTACGAGAGGTGATGCGAATGGTGGCACCTTGGCTAAGCAAGTAAGCTGAAATAACTCTCAAACCTGCTAAGAATGGTTGCTTCCCTGCGGACTACGTAACTCCGCGGAGTTCTTTGTTGTTGCTAGAAAATGTTGCTTCATTTTGGAATGGACTTGCACTTTGGGGTTGTTCCCTTGCTCGGAAAATTGTGAAACTACGACTATGAACTCTCCAAAAACTCGGAAAAACCAAGGAAGGAATTTCGGAAAGGGCCGACCTCGAAATCGGCCCCCTTAGGAAAATTACGCACTCTTTGGTGAGTATGTTGGCCTACGGGCGGAATGGTTGGAAATGTTGGAAATGTTGGCCTCTCAACTGCTCAAAGATGACTTGTGAACGGTTGATCCCCTCACACTTCTCCCGATGCGAAACTCACGATCTCCCTTCACTCCCGAGCTACCCTTCTGCCAAGGCTTGCAAAATATACGGAAGTGTGATTGCGGCACACCGCCTTGGTGGTTATGTAACTCTGAACACGAATGGTTATGCATTCTACCTTTCTGAAAATCAATGGTGAAGCTCCTCACTGGTGGAGGCACTCGAAGTCCCCGAGGCCCGAGGTTGGGATCTCAACTAGGGAGACACACCATGCTAAACACACTTGCGGACATAGCTAAACAGTGTGAGCGTGCTCAATATATGTTGAAGCGAGAAATTCTAAAGATGCATAATAGAATGAATGAGTAGCTAGCCTCTCCTCCTTTTATGCTTAAGACCCTAACTCTCGCTTGGGCCCCACTATGTTCATGTTTGTCTCCTCTTGCCACGACGCACCTCTCTGTGTTGTCTGGCACGTTGCCACTAAGGTACCGCACGACCCCACCACTTGCCTTTGCATTGTCCACTGTCCCTCTGTTGTCCTTGGCTCCCCTGGGCCCTACGCTAAAATCAAAGTATTGTCTAAGTGACTTTAGAGAGTTTATTTCTCCTAAGTTGGGTTATGGGTCCCATCACCCATTTATTTTATGGGCCGAACATTAGAAAAGCAAAATATGAGCAAAAATTAATATTGCCAATTAGTTGCTTTGCTAATTGGGAATATTACGATCCTCAGCAAAATGTTGCTTGTCACAGAGCTTAGCTTGCAAAGAAGAGGGTCTTGCAAAATCTTCTTACTCTCCAAAGTGGCATCCTCATCCAAAAGATTTCTCCATCTCACAAAGTACTCCTTCAACATCTTGCTCCGTAGTTGTCTCTCCCGGTCTCTAAGATAGCTTACGGTTGTAACACCAAATGCCCCTCATCATGCAGCAGGTGGAGCTCCTGCGACATTTGCGGTCACTGCTGCCCCAATGCCTTCTTCGGAGCATGATACATGGAAAATGTTGTGTCATACTCCTATCAACGGCTCAACTCATAAGCAACCTCTCCTACTCGGCGGATCACCCTATAACGGCCATAGAAACGGGGCTTGAGCTTCTCGGCCCATACATTTCGACGTAGAATGTCGGTAAGAGTGAAGTCGAGAGGTAGACCAAGTCACCTACCTCCAATTTGTCTCTCTACCCGCCCTCTATCTGCATACAACACGGTGATTTTGTGTTGTGGCTAAGTTGTCCTTAAGAGCCCGAGTATATCTTGGCTCTCTTAGATCCGAGTCCTTGACCTAAGGCATTGCCAACTCCAAACATAACATCTATGAAAATTAAACATGAAGTATCCATACAAAGCATAAAATGTAGACATACCGATAGACATGTGGAAAGTGGTGTTGTAGCGGTATTCTCCCAAATGTAGCCAATGCAACCATACCTTGTTGCCGCATGACGAGTTCACCAAGTAGCCTTCCGACCACTTATACTATCTTCGTACGCGTCCATTTGAGGTTAATAGTTGGTACTAGGAGTTAACTCTGTACCCACCAAACTTGGAAAGCTCTGCCAAAAGCCGCCCATGAAACGGCTATCCTGTATGAAACTATGGTCTTGGGAAGACCATGCAATGCAAAAGCAACATGGAAGAACACCTGCGCACAGCCCTTGGGCGTATGCAGTGCTAATAAGGTGAAGAAATGGTCATACTGTTACTTGATCAACGACAAAAGATGCAATCCTTGCCACGCACGCGCACAACCAAATAATAGAAATCCATGAAATTATTTCCCACTTTTCCTTCGGAATGGGCGGCGGTTGTAGTAGTCGACTAGGTAGCTCATCTACTCCCTTGTTCTCAGGCAAACCTTGCACTCACGACATGTCGGAGTACGTCCTCCTTGAGGCCTCCCCAAGAGAACCTCTCCACGATGGCCTGTCAAGTCTTTGTGAATCCCCGATGGCCTAATAGCGGAGAATCGTGGGATGCACGTAATATCCTCTCCTTGAGTTGAAATCCCTAGTCAAGAAGATCATATCTCTATAGTAGATGACCTCATGCATCACCATGTCCCCGTCATGCGAAACACAGCCATCCGGCCACCTCACAAACAAAGCAGGTCCTTGCGGTACTCCTGTAGGTTGAGCCCTCTGAAGTCGGCGTCCGGAGCTCATCGGGATAACGTTGTTGGTCTACGTGATAAAGCATCGCCACTACATTGTTCTTCCCTTTGACATACTCAATGTCAAAGTCACTGCTTTGGATCTTACCGACCCACTTCCGTTGCCTCTCCTGCAAGCCTTACCCTTTCCGGAAAAACCAAAGGCTATTGTGATCGGTCCTCACCCAAAACTTGTTGCCTTCCGGACTCTTTGCGAAACTTAGACAATGCATGCATAATGACCGGCATCTCCTTGTCGTATATCGGATACAACCTCTCCTGCGGCGGTAACTTCTACTCTCCCAGCTATAGGGTGGCCCCACTGCATCAATATTGCACCTACTCCCTCCCACGAAGCATCACGCTCCAAGATGAAGGGTTGCATGAAGTTTCGGCAAAGCCAACACCGGATAGTTGCTCATCACCTCCTTGAGCACTGTCAAAGGCCCTACTGCCTTGATGTCGGTCTAGCCAAATGCCCCCCTTCTTGGTGAGATGCGCGGGGTGCGGCAAGGATTGAAAAACCCCTTGACAAACTTCCGATAGTGGTGCGGATGCCCTCTCGTCCCCAAAGAAGGTTATGTCACGTTCTTCGGTTTCGGCCATTCCGGGATGGCCCGGATCTTCTCCTCGTGGACTCTCACTCCATCCACACCAATGATATGCCCCAAGTAGAGCATCTCTTGTCAACCCAAACTCGCACTTGGAGAGCTTAGCATAGAAATATTTAACTCCTCCAAAATATGCGATGTGACCTCAATGTCTTTGTAGTGCTCCTCCCAGAGTGGGGTTGTATATAAGGATGTCATCAAAGAACACCGGCACAAACTTCCTCAGCGGCCACGGAAGATGTGGTTCTGCAAGGCTGAAGGTGGTCGGCAGATTGGTTAACTGAGAAGGCATCACAAAAACTCAAAGTGGCCATAATGGCACCTAAAATGCGATCTTGGGGACATCCTGGTCCCCTGCACGATCGATGGTACCACGACCTCGGATCGACATTGAAGAAGAATTTCGATCCCCTCGGCTCATCAATCCTAGGGATGTGGTATCGGTTCTTCATGGTCTTTTTGTTGGTGCCACCGTAGTCGATGCACATCCACAATGAGCCATCCTTCTTCTTCACGAACAACAAAAGAAGAAACGGGCTAATCTTGCGCCAGGATGTGTCCCCGGTGCTAAGAGCTCTGTATAGCTCTCTCAATCTCATCCTTGGCAGGACGGTAGGCCTTGGGGTGCCTATAGGGGGTGGTGATCATTGCCTAGATCCCTTGCTCTAGCTCCAATGATATGCTCGATCAAGTTTGCCGGTGGTATGTCCCCAAAAGCGAGTGGAGTACCTATCCAATATCGGGCACATACGGGTGGGCGAACGCCTGTGATCCCTACCTGCGAATACGCGGTTCTACTACCCACTCTATGTCTCCCTTCCGAAGCTTTCCTCCATCCGATGTCTGCGGCTTGTACGCGGAGGGTATGTGTCTGTGCCTCGATCATCACATGCTTTCCGCTCTTCTTGTCCCATCCACTCCATCTCCAGTGTCTCCCGGTCTGTGGTGACATTACACAACATAATCAGCCATTGCACTCAATACCATTGGTGTCTGGGATGTCAACCACAAAGAAGTGGTTTGTCATCGTGTAGGTCCCCATTATCCTTGCTAATGCGTGACATATCTCATACATTGCATGGTTACGGCGCACGGTACCGGCCTTTGAGAAGCCATCAAACTCTTCGTCGGTATGCCCCTCCTCTCTATTAGTTGAGCATCAATAAAGTTATAAGTGGCCCCACTATCTGCAGGTAACGAAACACGTTGCTACGCACCGGTGCCTCGAACACTCGGTGTTAAGTACTTCGGAACTCCTCGCGAGAGATGCAAGGACTCCTCTGTGGGTACAAATCTTGCCCCTCCTGCTCCTAGGGGAGATGGTGGTGGATGATCTCCTCTCTGTGCTACGGCCTGCTTGGCCTCTCCCTCTATCTCTTCATAAAGCATCTTCTTCTCCCTCCTTTGCTCCAGAGAAGACCTCAATGTAATGTGCCTTCTGCGGCACATCGATGACCAATGCCCATAGTTCCTGGCATGTGAAGCATAGCTTCCTCTGTCTCCAAGTCTCTCTAGGTATCATCGTCCAAGGCCCTCGACCTTGGTTCCCCTTCTAACGGTGGAACTCTCGTGTCCTTCCACTTCGGTGAAATGTCTCGATCTGCGGGGGAAAGGAGATTTGGTCACAGGCAAAGCATCCTGCAAGTCTATTGTCCTCCCCACTACATCATGAAGTGTAGCAAACCTAGTGGACTAACTAGCCCACGCGGTCTGTAACCCATCAATAAACATGTAAATCCTCTAGTTGCGGACAAGTCGGCACCATCAGCGAAAGTCTCAAGAACTCATAAATGTAAGTTTACGGGTTCCCCGGTCACAGTAGAGATCCGGTCGACCCTCTCCACCAATCTTCGGGTGAACTACGCCATTGTCAGCTGTGGTGACCCGGCATAGCCATCCCATGGAACCACCGGTGATGGGCTTCCCCCTCGGGGTGCGGCGTATTTGCCACCTTGATGGCCTCCACACCTCTGCCATGCGGGTTTAGGCTGAAAGTAAATGTCCAAATTTTCTAACGAAGCTTTCTTGTGAACATTTAGATGACCCATCATAAGTTGGCAAGAAAAATGCGCACGTATTTGTTGTAGCTCACTTCCCTGCATGTACCCACCTCCTCTGTTCTGGTTGCGGGGGTCTTGTTGTTGTTCTTGGTGGCGATCGTGGGGGAAAGAGAGAGCTTCACCAAACTCTCGCCCATGCCAAGTGATACTCTCCAAAATAGTCCCAAGTAATGAGCCATCTCAGCCTCACGGGGTCCTCCGTCCTGTCACTGCCGGTCGAGGAATGTGGGCATAGTAGAATGTGGGAGGTGCATGGCACCACTTCTTTGTGTTGTGTTCTTCTCCTGCGTGTGATGGGAAGTGTCGGATCCCTCTCGCGATGTGAAAACCCCTTACGGTTTCATCTTGTCTATTCTCGCACCAATCTTCGACCCATCTCCTCTATCTTTACGGAGAGCTCTAGTACGGACTTCAAGAGGAGATTCTCAGGCTCCTTCTCGTCATCTATTTCCTCTACCATAGGTGCTTCCTCCTGCGTCCTTTGCGGAACGCGGTCCCCCTCTCTAATCGGCCTCGAGCCTCACTCTCGGCTCTTGTCTTGCTTGTAGTTAAGTGGTGTATTCTTTGTCTGTGTGTCAAGGCGAGTACGCTCCACGGGGCCGAGCCAAGTCTATGAGCTTTGATACTGCTAATATTACGAATAGGGAAATAAACGGCAATACGACAACACAAACAAAAACTACGACCAAATAGAGAGACACCATGTAAAACACGCACACATTGAGAAACGTTGTGCCATTTTATTATAAATACGAAAGAGGGAATGAGTACAAGAGGTGATCGAGAATGATGGCACCTTGGCTTGCTCGAGGCAAGGTAGAAATAACTCTCAAAACAACACCTTTAAGAATTGTTGCTTCCCTTGGACTACGTAACTCCACAGTGGTACGCACGGCTAGAATGGAGTTGCACTTTGGGTTTGTTCCCACTGTCGAGAAAATTGTGAAACTCAGAGCTATGAACTCTCCTCCAAAAACCCGGAAAAAACCCGGGCGGGAATTGAAGGAGCCGGCCACGGAATGCGACCCTCTTGGGAAAATTACGCACTCCACAGTAAGTACGACGGCCTTTGAATTGAATGGTTGGAAATGTTGGCCTCTCTTGCTCAAAAGATGACTTGTGAAGGGTTGATCCCCCTCCACCTTCTCCGGTGAAATTCATGATCTCCCTTCACTCCAGAAGTACCCACTCCTCTAGTACGTAATCTTTGAGTGTGGTATAACATTTGCCCTTAGTGACTCGTAACCCCTGGTACCGAATGGCTCTACATTCTTTGCTTTGAAAATCGATGGTGAAGGCTCCTCACCTAAACGGGCACTCAGTCTCTAGAGACAGGGTTGGGATTTCACGCTTGGAGCAGTAGTGTGCTAAACGGCACTTGCGGACTTAGCTTCTTCGGCGTGGCGTGCTCAATATCACATTGAAGCAGAAATTTTGAAGATGCATAATAGAATGAATGAGTAACTAGCCTCTCCCTCCTTTTATGCTTGAGACCCTAACTCTCCCTTGGACCTTGTCTGCGATGTCTCCTCTTGCACCACGTTGCCCTGCCTACTACGTATCTTGGCCTGTGGCACTTGTGGACTACCGGCCCATGCGCCTCTGTGGCGTGTCCCTCTCCATGCTGCTTGTCACTTGGCTCCCATAGGCCCCACGCTAAAATCGAGGTATTGTCTAGTGACTTTGGGGTTATTTCTCCTAAGTTGGGTTATGAGTCGCATTGACCCTTTGTCAACGACCCCACGACGATCGCCCATTTTTTGGGACTTATCATGTTCGAAATTCACGTCATCTAGATTTCATCGACAGACGACGAGTTTTTATAAATGATGTAAACCCATTACCACATGTTTATGATGTAAATGATCTAAGTATGACCACCATGCATGTAACAACTTAGGTAAGCCTAGTTTTTGGTGATGATTTCTATCTATGAGGTTTTGTCTCCTTTGATTCACGAAAGTGATCGGCGGGAGTTTTTCCCTCGGCCCCACTCACCCCAAAGCTAGGGTGGATTTTATCATCAAGATGCTAAGTGAGTCCTAGTGTTTTCTATCGAGTCTTTGTAAAAGTAGTTTTGGGAATAATCCTAGCTAGTTGGCTAGATTATTTTATTACAAACTACTTGGTCTACTAGATCATGTTTTGAGTCGCAAAATTAGGTACCTATTTGAGAGTCTATAGGAATGGGTATTCCCCCTTCATGTGTAAATGTGTTATCTTATGTAAAGAGGGTTGGAAAAAATAATTAAAATCCTCTCTCGGTCAATTAATTAATATTTCTAGTCAAATTAATTAAAAATCCTAAGCGAAATTTAATTAATTTTAGGTCCTAGGTTAGAATAAAATTCTTGAAAGGAAAAATTCGTTGGTCCTTAAAAATGATTTTTTAAAGGCCCAGGTCAAGGAATATTGAGAATTTTAAGAAATTTTGGACCCTTGGGCCTAGGTGGTTAAGTCAAAGTCAAAAATTTGAGGTAATTAAGCTCAAAAATAGTATTTTTGAGTTAATTAAAATAATTTAAATGATAAATTCGTTTTTTTCCTCAAATTTATAATTTCAACGAGTCAGTTAAAAATATGATCAAATCTTATCGACGGTCGAGATTATTTTGGCCGTGGATCAACCGAACTAGCCATTGGAGATTTGTCCTATAAATTAAGAGGTTTTTTGTCGGTCTTAAGTCATCGATCCTTAGAATCGTGCACTTGTCTTGGAAGTTCTTGTAGAATTTTCTTTTATGAATAAAGCATAAAGACTTTGGGGTTACAAATTTTGGTGTTCTTTTTCCGGATCTATGTGGTGAATTGTCTCTAAACTACTGCTACTTTGTTTGGAATGTTTATGGTTGATGGCCTTCATGGATTAATCGCATACGGTATCTTGTGCGGTTTAAGGTTCATACAATGACATTTTGATTTTTACGAAGGATCTCATGTTATTTTCTTAAATCTCTATCGATCTAAGGTTCGGATCTAAGTGTATGAGAGAAATTTTTTTTTTTTAAGTTGAACGTACGAAGTCTTCGGTTGGACTGATGAAGCTCTCATAAAACATAAATACGAAAAGCTTATTATTTGTTAAACTCCAAATCTATCTTACGAAATTGGTGGTTTGCGAGGTTTTCTAGGGTTGTGCCTCTCTTTAAAATTTTAAATTTCTAAAAAGCGTATAAAATGGGTTCAAATCTAGCCATAAGGGCCTCGGATACGCAATTAGTTTGTAAATTTGTATATTTGTTGTAGGCTGTAAGGGTTTATAAATTTTTGGTGTATATATATTTCGGGATGCGAAGTGGTTTTGCGGAGTTACGAGTTTACTCGAAAAAAAAAATTTTAAGTTAAGACGAGATCCGGCCCCCAAGGGCCGGATCGCAGCCTCAAAATCCTACGTAGGCAAATGCGACATTATTTGATTTGAAGGAGCATAAAAATATGAGCTTAAGTAGAAGAAATTCTAAGTTGCTAGGCGTTTGAGCATCTTGGGCTTTTTTATCGGCGCCGCTTGTTTTGCCTTTCTCCATTGCCCGCCGAATCCTCTTACTCAAGCCATCCCCTCCCTATCTACATATGGATCCTTCGACTTGAATTATTCTTCGCTATCCATTCTCTCTTCTGTAAGTCTATCTCTCCTTACGCATCGACGCTTTCCTGTAAAATACAAACTCACGTTGCATGTTCCTCCTTTCTGCCGCCTATCTTGAGGGGTCGTTCACGTTGTCGGCTTTGCTCTTCGATTTCATTTCTTGAAACGGACACCTCTCTTCGCCTCATCTTTCCTCGCGATCCTGTGGATCCTTCCATTCTACCTGCGTTAACCCTTTCCCTTTTCCCAGTCTAGCTTTCATTTCGCTCTCCTTCCGCACCGTTCTTCCCTTAACCTTTCCTCGCGTCGACTTCGTTCTGCTTGCCATCCTCCGCCTGTTCTTTGCCCACACATCTCCATCTGTCAAGTCGAGCCTCGTCCTTCTCCGCGTCCAAAGGCTGCTCTTTACGCCATTGTGCCATAGTCCCCTCCGTCCAGGCCTATGACTACAAACAAATTCACGCATACACTAGTTTTAAAAGCTAGCGTTTCATTTTTTTTTTTAATTGGATTTCATTTTTAATGTATAGTTTTTAACCTTGGGTTTTAAATTGTATACGCGTTTAATTTTATATTTCAATTTCAATTTGTTAATATAATTACGATTTTTGTTATTTAGGCTTTAGTTTTAATTAGTCGATTTTAGTTTTTTTACATTTGTTTTCGATTTTAATTAGAGTTAGTTTAGTTTTTGTTTTAATTGAGTTTTAGATTTTATTTAGCTTATACTTTAGTTTTTTTAGTTTAAGTTCGACGTTTTAGTTTAGATTTTAAATGTCGGTTTGTTTTAATTTTTTTTAGAAGTCTCATTTTGTTTTAGGATTTTAAAAAAATAATAATAATAATAAATTAAAAAAAAATTTTAAAAATATAGAAAGTCTAAATATTTTTATAGTCGAAATGAGCTCTAAATTTTTATCCTAAGTTGACTATATAAAATGCACATTTACAATTTACGGAAGTACAGGTTATAATTGAAACATCATAATTTAGAAAATGTTGCAAGCATGGCATTTTAATTTAGCCAGTACGTTTCATGATAAGCTTTGCTCTTCATCTAAGTATCTTAATGAATGGTTGTGGTGCTTTCTTTTGAATATCATCGAATATCATTTGTATTTCCATAAGCGGTAGTTAAACATCTATTACTTGACTTTGTTTGCATAACGGGATACTTTTTGCTTTCCATAAGACCTTGGTTTTAATATAATTGATCTTGGAAATCTCGTTAGTCTTATCAAATATTGGTGTTTTAGGCTTTGTCTCCTAGATTGGTTGATTTACGACAATTCTTGTCCTTCATTTACGGCCCAGGGTCTACCTCCCTTAGCTTGCAAGGAGACGGCTTAGATAGAGAGATTGGGGATAAAGGTGACGGACGCCGTCTGAGCCGTTGTCGCGGTGCCTAGACTTTCCGTGCGACAACGGTCCCATCATCCATTTATTTTATGGTTTAGAACATTAGAAAAGAAAAATATGAGAAAAAACTAATATTGCCAATTAGTTGCTTGCCTAAGAAACCGGATTTGTAGTTTACCCCATCATGTCTCGAATTGGGTGAGTCGGACACGATTCGTGGTGATTCGTGTCCATTTCACTCGGATTCGATCGTGTCCCGCATTATGGGACACAAGGAGTCTCGATTGTCATGTACGGACACAATCAAATCCTTTTTTGTCGGATTCGAGTTGTGGGAAAAAACGTCCATGGGCTTATAAAATCAAAAATTTCTCCCAGGTTTCTCACAAATGCTAGTGTGAGTTGAGTCAACGGATCGGTCATCAAATGTGCAAGAACAAGGGTTGAGGCTTACTTGTTATGTTTCTTATGATTTTTTATATGACAAATTTTAGTGCTTTTGGGCTATTGTTATGATTGTTTTTCGGTTAGGGTCACAACTCTTTAATATATCACGAGTTAAGCAAGAAAAGGAGCTTGTTGTCCTTTTGTTATTATTATGACCAACTTGGTACTTTTAAGCTCTATTATTGTTGTGTATTTAGGTTTTGCAATAAGTGCTTCGGACTTGATGTCAACGAAGAGGTACGCAAATAGGCCATGGTGGAGAGGACTTAGGGTCTTAAAGGCACTGCGACCTTCCCTTCAAAGGTGGCATGCCAAGATGAAATCCCAAATTACAATGTTTCGTTCATAAACCTGACCTTTATTGACCTCTCCAAAAGATATCATAATCTTGCAATCTGATTAGCTCAAAAATATAGCAAAGGAACAAGACAAACCTCAATAGTGTGGCTAGGGCATGAATAGGGTCTTTGAGTGCCCAGGACAATTGATGACTTGTAGTTGTTTGTATTTGCTATTTCTATTTTGCCATTGGCATTGTACTACCTAGAGGCTAGTACTTATATAAAAACACATTTTGATTTTGATGACTTAATGAGAAAACTACGGTATCTTGTCTTTCTCCTATTGGATCATGAACACGGAGGTGAGGTGACATGGATATGTAGAAAAGCTACATAAATGAGTGGGGATCCTTGAAAAGCGGCTCATCTCTTGGATCACATGCGAGCTGTAGCAGCCTTGAGACGATGGCGGGACAAGTGGAGTAGTGGGTGCATAGATCACGGATGAAGCGAGCGAGCGGATACGGGCGGGAGAGCGACACGGAGCGAGCGGCGATGGCGATGCGAGAAGTGATGTGACTTCGGTAGCGCGGTGCGAGGAGATGCTTACGCGGTGCGGAGGCTGCCCGGCGCGAAGGCTTCGGAGGATAGCGCAATGCAACGGCAATGTGAGGAATTTCGGCACAAGGGGTCGATGTGACTTCGGTAGTGCAAAGGGGAGTACGCTACCGCGATGTGAGTTGTAGTTGTGCGTCATCCTTCGGATGCCGATGCGGATACGTAGCCTATGAGTTTCGGTGTTGAGGATGCGACCCATCGACTTGTCTGTCAAGGATTGGGCGGGGAGGGGGTCGGTTGTTTCTCTCAACAAGCGGGGTTACGATGCGACGAATCGGTAGTGGCGATGCTATGAGCGGCACGGTGCGGCATATTGAGAGAGGGAGGTACCGGTACGGATGTTGCGGTGGCGGTGGCAAAGTCATGGCGAGCGGTACATAATGACGTGACAATGTAGAGAGTTGGTGGCGGTAGGCAAGCCGACGACACGAACCCGGTACTCGAAAGTCTTGTAATGCATAATGTGATGTATTGCTAGAGCACATAATGCTAAGAGGGAGTCTTGATTTTGTGTACTTGGGGTAGCATCAGTATTGCTCTGGCTCCCAAGTGCAATGGAGGGACTAGAGTACCTTCTTCGATCTCTACAAGACCGAAGTGATTTGGGAAATTTCACATCGGGTTAGAGATATTACGTAATTAATTATTTTAATGTATTTCCTAACTTAAAACTTAGGGAACTTAAATAATTAAAGTGAATTTAATTAAACATGTGATAGAAGTGTCTTAAGTCGCACGGATCAAGCTTTCTTTTAATCTTAGCCATTGATTCGAAGATCTAATCATGGTCGTTGGTTTTCCAATGAGAAAAGTACTAAAGGAAAGGCTTGGAGTCATTTGTGAAGACACCTGGGCAGATGCAGTTGAAGCTAGTGAGATTTCTAGGGCGGGTTTGCTAAGAAATCTCGAGAAGTGTTTCGGCTCGGAGAGGGAATTTAGACCAAGGGGATGATCTAATCCCCGAGGTCTATAATCGAGCGAAGGCGAGAGATCGGCTCATAGAAGCGAGCGCATAGAAGCGAGGATGGCGGGAACTTGTGCTACGCGAGTGCGCACGGTCAAGGACGGTGTGATTTGTTGCGGGGAAACCCTCGGGGTTTGCGAGAGACCTAAGGGGGGCCATAGTGCGTCACCCGGTCTAGGGTAACGCGGCCGTTTCGGAGCGATCTGAGGTTCGAGCCGGGCTTCAAGGGTGACACGGTGCTTCGAGCTGAGTGTTGGAGTTCTACGGGCCTAATTTTGGCTAGGATACTGTAAATCCCATTTGAGGGTGTGGATCGGTCATTATTTTGGCCCTAGATCGGCCGATGAGTTGTAGATCTATTATTTCTCTGCTCGGGTTTTCCAAATACGGAACCCCGGGCTTGTTGTATTCGAGAAAATTTTTAATAATAAACCCTCCGGCAACTAGAAGACCGATTTTTCCCGCATTGGTTTTAAAGGACTATTTGTCCGAAATAGCGTACCACTTTGTCTGTGTGCCGGAGCTTTAGCTCTAGATGGATTGGTGGAGATCTGTTATGTATTTTTGCTTTGATTTTAACTTGAATTTATTCGGTTAATAACTTGTCTAAGTAGGAGGAGCATAACCGGATTAACGGTAACTAATATACGCATAAAGTGTAAAGATTTAGAAATTTCCACAAAAGATCTGAGGAGGCGATGCCAATATTCCAAATAGAAAATTTACAATGATATAGGAAACATGCAATAAATTTAACACAAATTTTACTTGACAAAACGAGATACAAAAAAACATGCCAAGAAAGCCAATTTTATTAATATAATCGGCTAGAGTACAATATGAGATGGAATGAGTGCACTTGGGCTTGCACAAGGCAAGCTACAAGCCTCGGAGTGATCAACAACAAAAGGTATAGGCTTGCTACAATAATATGCTCTTGAAAATTACGTTGTCCTTGGCTTTCTACAACTATTGGTCGACTTTGGCACTTGATTTTCCCGGAATAGTGCCCGGAAAATTCTAGGAATTTGGGAAGGTGATCCTTGCCCAAAATCAAAAAACCCGAAAGATTTTCCCAAACTTCTAACCTTCAAATTGGACCCTTCTCTGCATGGCCCTTCTTCAATTTCGAATTTTGTTCTTGTAATTGCTCTTCGATTTCTACCCTCCAAAATACACATTAATCCTCCTGAAATATATCTCCAATCAAACACCCAACTCCTCGACTCCTAACACCCCCGAAAAATGTTGCTCCAAACATCGCCCTCCTATGACTACGTAGTCACTAATTGGATGACACGGTCCCTAGAGAATAGGTTTGAATGAAACTACGTGTGGTTGATCCTTTAGGGGCCAGAGACTTCTCCAAGACTCTGAAAATCCTCAATGATTCCACCTATCATTTGCTACGGATGATTTTCTCCACAACCAAACTCCTCCACTAGGCGACTCCCTCTGCGCACGCATGCCAGTTCTCCTTTGCGTCCTAGCCTCTCCAGTGATACGTGGGACCTTACGAAACTGCTCCCCGGTGCAAAGTGCGATAGAAACCTTCTTGAGTGGCACTCAAGAGTCCACTTGGGAGAAGGGATGAGCTTCTCTCCTTGGGAAGCTCCTGTGCTAAACATCACGGTGTTGGCTCGGTACTTGACTAAGAAATTTGATTTTACGAATATGTAGAAGATACCAATGCCTCCTCCAAACCTTCCTTTTATAAGTGTTGGCCATGCAAAACTTGTGGGTCCCCTCCAATTCGATTTGCCCAAGGGAATTTGAATTGCTTTCTTCTCTAATACACACTTCCCTTGTAGGTCCCATCCTTCACTAGTAATTTGATTTATTCTTTTTCTCGTATGTTGACCACGAAAAGGTAATTTAAGTTATTTAATTCAAAATTGACAAAAATGTATTTTTCCAAATATTAGGAAAAATTAGGAAGGGGCATTCTGAGTCCTCCCTCCCGGATGTTGCTTGACCCCAAGCAACTACAAGAAAACTGGTCACGTAAAATTTTATTCATTCTCCCATGTAGCATCCTCCTCGGCAAATCCTTCTACTTGACCAAGTGCTCCGGTCCTGCAATTGCTCGGCCTCCTCTCCCTAGTATCCAAGATAAACTCCGGTGTCAAAACCAATTGCCCTCATCATCCGAGAGGAGGCAACTTTCTTTCTTGCTACCTGCTTTGCCCCAACACCTTCTTCGGGCGAGAGATATGGAAAACATTATGGATGCGGCTCTCGAAGGCGGCTCAACTCATAAGCCACCTCACCAACTCTCCTCACCACCCGGTAAGGTCCATAAAATCGAGGCCGCAATTTCTATGCCTCCCTTACGCGAGTGAAGATTGCATGTATGGTTGCGAGGGCGCAAGTAAACCATGTCTCCAACCTCGAGCGCTCTCCACCTGTGCTTATCGGCATATATCTTCTATTGATTACGGGCTACCTACAAATGGTTCTTAAGAGCTCGGAGAATTACATGGCTCTCTTGAACCCAATCCTTGGCCCCTAGAGGACGCTTCTTGTCCTCAAAAATTATATCAAAAAAAGTGAGTGCATCATATCCATCAAGAGCTCGAAAAAGGGACATACCAATAGACATGTGATAAGTCGTGTTGTCGCGAGAACTCCCCCGGCGGATGCGGCCATTTGACCCAAGCTCTTTGCTGCCTGTCACATAATTGCGTAGGTACCCCTCCAACCAATGTTGCACGAAGCGAGACGAAGCGGGGACGTTTTTGGAAGCGGGGACGTGGAAGCGTCATTTTCCAAAAATTTAAGAAGTGAAGCGTTTCGGAAGCGTCTAGTATATATATATATATATATGTTTTTATATTTTTTTACATTTATATTCAAAACAACAATCCCAAATACCATATTAGTTGTAGAAGACATGAAAACATGCATATTCTTACATAAATCAAGATAGATATGACATCCATGATTCCATTGCTTACATCAATAATTAATTATTCGAGCATCATAAATCTAGAATCTAGATTCTAGATCTATGATACAAACATACATCAAATAATTAAGCATGAATCATGATAAAACATTTTAAGCATCTTTAGCATACTATAAAACATAACACATTTAAGCATACTATAAAACATAAATGATAAACATAAAAAGTTAAAAAGTTAAAACATTTAAGCATGATAAAAATTTAAAACATTTAAAGAGCTTTAAGCATACTATAAATTTTAAAACATAAAACATTTAAAAATTAAGCATACTATAAAACATAAATGATAAACATAAAGCATTTAACCATATTATAAAACATAAAGCATATTATGAGAGTATTAAAGCGAGCAACTTTGTCAACATTAGTCATGTCCAAAAATTCAAATAATAATGTTTACAAAATAGGCCACTTGGCCACCACCAACACAAAAAAGTTCAAATTAACAACAAGCCTACAAGTGTAATGATAATCTATGACAAACGCGGTAAAGTGTGCCTTTGTGAACCTTTGAAAATATCTACTCATCTCTCCTCCTTCCACCACGAACGATGCGTGATGGTGCGCCTCCACGTGGTGGCAATATAAGAAAGATGGTGGTGCAGCAGAGCCGTGGCAATGGCACTACGATTCTTGAAGACGAAGCCCTGTTGTTGGTGTTGAACCATGGGACCTAGGAACCAAGGCACTAGTGGGGGGTGGCATGTCAACTCGATCTTCATCATCATGGATAAGAGCATCCTCTAATTGCTCTAATCATGACACTCCATCCTCCAAATTGCTCTCCTCTGGATGCTTGTCCCAAACAATAAGGTCTTTGTTGCTCTTTGCATCATCACGATAATGGGACAACAATCTCAAGTTGTAATGAACATAAACCAAGCTCTCTGCCCAGGTCTAAGCTGCTTTGTTCCTTTTAACAGAGTTTGTGGATGAAAGAATAAGAGCTCCAACACCTCTCTGCCCGGAAAAGTGTTTACCACCGATAGCACCCGCAATGCCAAATTCTTGTAGAAGTGGAGTAGCACCGTAACATGCATGTTCCACCACTCAATAAAAGAAAAAACTCTCTCGATCTCTAATAGCATGCATGCTCCCAAAAATGGACCCGATTAAGTGTATAGCTACTCAGGGTTGTTTTACGTACCATGTGTGCCTCATCCTCATCGGGGACTAATTTATCCGGTGCAAGCATATATTTTTGTAGGACCTACGGATCTAGGTGTGGTTTTTCTCCACCTTTCCTTCGGGTCTTTGTTGTGAAAGCCATGATGGACTATAATATTTAGGTGTCAATACATATGCTAATGCATGCAATGGAATATTTAGCATATCCCATCGCTTTACCACCTGCGCACGAATATATTTGTACAAGGTGGTATCTCTAGGCTCAACAATGTCTTTAAATACGCCCCAACATGTTATCCATTTGCTCATACACCTCCCCAATTATTGGCTTATACGAATACGCCAAACTTGATCATGTAATAAATTGGTTTGGTGAATTGCAAAACATATTTAACTTTTGTGACCAAAAGAACATGTCGAAATAGGTAATACGCTAACGCATTAGCACCATCTCTATCGGTGTTAATCTCCTCCCATGATTCGGCGGTGACCATATTAGTTAGAGCTTGTCTCACCTTCACTAGCCGCCTAAAGGTGAGGTAATAACTTGCAAATGCGGTTTTTGCAAGTTTAAGCAGCTATGACTTGGAGTAAGTGCCATAGAAATGTGGTTACCCTTGTATGCCACCTTGATAAATTTATTGAGATTCTTCCCTCTCTTGTAAAGCTCATTAATCCACCCACATTCTTTATGCTTCACAATATCATGCATCAAAAGGTTCAATGTGTGCACCAAGCACCCAGGACCAAAATATGTGTGGATAAGTACGCTCAATAATTTTTACTGCTCCCTTACAATTTCTTTGCATTATACGTGATCACTTGAACCACTTTGCTAGGACCAACATCTACGATTGATTACAATAGGAGATGTTTTGCAATGTTTGGGAAGTTGCCTTGTGAGAGGAGGAATCATGACATGCAATAAACAGACAGTGGCGAGAAACACCAAGAACATTTATCAAATGTTGGTTTACGATATTTGTCCACCCATACGATACAATGGATACCCCACTATCTACCCACTCATTTTGTAAAACGTGTCAATTTTGTGAACCTTTCCTTTTTCTCTTTCTAATAACTTTGTTCTAGCTTTCTCATAGTTGGGGGACTTGTATCCTTTTGGGGCTTCATTGATGCCCTTTACCATTTCATGCCAATAGGAGAGCGAAGCACATTGAATGGTACACCGCAAGCACAAAGAAATCGGGCTATCTTTCCATCCACATCATCCCTCCCGGCAACATTAGGGAAATACACTGTAGTTTTTTTACCTCCGAACTTGCGAACCACCATGACGGATAGGCTACCAAATCTAGAGTTTGCACTTGAGTCGGATTGAGTTTTTGTTTTTATTTTTTGTTTGTGCGGCCTCCTCTATTTGGATGTATTTTCTTCTTTGTTCGGTGAAACCTTGGGAGCAAATTGCTATCCCCACGGCCTCTTTGTTTTTCATCCTTTGTATCCATCACACCCACAAAGATGCCTCCCCACACGGGTATATGAACCGCTATATGGTTTTCCTCCATGACAACCATGAGAGCACAAAAACTTGTAGCTTCCACCACCTTTTCCCCCTTCAAGTTTGGTCACATAGTTCCTAGGGTGTGTCTGAAGCTTTCCCATCTTGTGATTCAATGTTTTCATCATCTTCTTCCTCTTCAAAGCCTTCCTCCTCATCATACATTGGGTCATTCATATGGTAACCACTTTCTCTTCTTCTTCATGTTCCCCTCTTCTATTTCTACTCCCCCTTACCATCATCAAAACCAAGAGGGAATGATACATAGAACCCAAAGAAACATCATCTTTGAGTATGAATATAGATGGTGGGCAACACTGCAAATAAATGTACAAGAAGAAAGATGGGAAAGTGTAGGAGAGGGAGGAGAGAAAATACAAAAAACAATGACAAAAAAAATGAGAGAGTTTGGGATTTGCACTTACCTCTTTAGATCTTGTAGATAGAAACCCTTCTTTACTCCTCCAAGCTCCTCCTCCTTCACTCCTCCAAACTCTCTCCAGCCTCTCTCTTCTCCAAGCTCTCTTCTCCTCTCTTTCTCTTCTCTTCTCCGGCTCTCTTCTCCTCTCTTCTCCAAGCTCTCGAAAAACATAAGTGAGCAAATAAGATGAATAATAGAGCTTATATTTCATTTCATCCTAACCCTAAGCTAACTCACTAACTAACCAAGCTAACACAAAAATCAAAAAAAAAAAAAAAAAAGCGCTTTTTTTAAGTGTCATGGTGGGATCCGTACGCCGCGGTACGGAACCGTTCGCGATCACGTCTCGGATCCGTGCCGAGTTCCGCGACGGTTCCGTACGGCGATCCGCCGTACGGTAGCGGATCCGGCCCATGCGGAACCGCGGATCACTATGCGGTTCCGACGAGCGAGGAATCGTCGTACACCAGGAACCGCGGTTGGGGTGCAGTCCGTGCGGATCCGTACGGGACGCGATTCTGCCTTGGGCGGGGGGGGGCGTTTCTGTTGTGCCTCCAACCATTTGTTCTAATCTTTGTTTTCCCATCGATCAGGGATGATGGTTAGTGTTGGAGTGTGGCTCGGTCCCCACGAGCGAGTGACTCTGCCAAAAATCTTCCATGAATACGGTATCTATCATTCACAATTGTCTTGGGGAGACCATGCAACCGAAAAGACCTCTGAAGAACAACTCAACCACACAGGGTAAAGATCTCGAAGAGATAGCAAAGAAATGGAAAACTTGGTCCAATCGCTCACTACCATAAATACGGTCTCTCTCCTCACAGCTACTAGCGATCCAGTGATGAAATCTATAGACACACTCTCCCACTTCCTCTGCGGAATGGGAAGTGGCTCCCACAATCCGGTTTGGATGTGAGAGCTCCACCTTGTTCCTTTGGCAATCTATGCACTCTCTCACATGTCGCGAACATCTCTCTTGAAACCCCTCCAAGGGAAGTGTCTCTCCACTGACAATCGCGATGGGTCTTGAAACACAGTTGCCATGCTAGTGGACAATCATGCGTTGCTTGCATGACCTTCTCCCTCAAGCTGAGATCTAGGACCAAATAGATCAAGTCCTTGTAATAGATCACGTCATCCATCTCACTTTCCGAGAATTGGTCATCTTTGTATGTACCATCCAAGATCTCGCATGCTGCCTATCTTTGGAATACTCCACCAATAGTTGAGCCTTCCAATCTGTGTGACATCCATAAGTGGCGGCGCTATTGGTTTGCGTGAAAGAGATAAAGCTGACAATGTTGTGTTTGCACTTCACGTACTCTATCTCAAATTCGTAAGCTTGGAGGTTACTCACCCCACTTTTGTTGCCTCTCGTCCAATGGCTTTGTTGCTCAAGGAAAAGAAATGGAAACTATTGTGAAATCTGTCTTTACCTTGAACCGGTTGCCCACAAGATATTATCACGAACTTTGCCAACGCATGCATCTCACTACTAGCATCTCCTTATCATACACTAAATACAACCTCTAATGAGCGACAACTTCTGCTCTCAAACGTAATGGGGTGGCCTCCCTGTGTCAACAACGCACCCAACACCTTCGCTGAAGCATCACTCCGGCCACAAGGGTGGTGTGAAAGTCAACAAAGCCAAAACTGAACGGTATACTTGTGGTCTAAAGACTCTCGAATGTCTCCTGCGGTATTTGTGTCCACTCAAATGCGCCACTCTGTGTCCGTCATGAGGGTGCGCTGTCGGTGTGAAAATCCTCACAAACCTCCTGTAATAAGTGCAAATACCCGAGAGCCCCTCGGCTCCATTACATTCACAGGTGTTGGGCAGCTAATATGGCTTGGATCTTCCTCTTGATGCACCTTCACCCCATCTTTTCCTATCACATGCCCAAGGTACAACATACGAGTTAGTCCAAATTCACATTTGGACATCTTTGCATACAATTGTTGCTCCTCAAGTATGCATAGCACTTCCTCCATGTGCTAGAGGTTCACTCCCATGTCCGGTGTAAATAGGTATATCATCAAAGAACACGGACAAATGCCTCGGTACGACCACGAACACATGGTCCATACAAATTTGGAAGGTAGCAAGAGTGTTGGTTAGCCCCAAGAACTCAAAATGTCCATTATGAGAGCGGAAAACAATCTTGGGAATATCTGCTCCCTCACGCGTATCTAGTGGTACCGAGATGAATCTATCTTAGAGAGTAGTATTTACCACTTCTAAGCTCATCCATCAACTCATCTATGTGGGGAATGGGATACTGTTCTTCATAGTCTTCTTATTCGGTGCCGATAGTCTATGCACATGCGTAGTGTCCCATCCCTTCTTCTTCAACGGCACTACGAGAGGAAGCAAAGGGACCAGAGGTAGGCCCCATATATCCCAACCTCAATAAATCTTGTATAGCTTGCTCTATCTCGTCCTTATAGGACTTGGGATGCACATAAGGTGTGAGTGATGGCCATTCACACCCTCCTCCAACTCCAATAGTGTGCTCAAACCACGAGTACGGTGGTGTCGTTGAGCGGAACATCTCCAAAAACCTCCTGATGTTGCTCCAACAAAGCTAATATGTACGGGTGCGTAGCCTTGGCGAAGTGAGCCGGTTTAAGAATGTGTAACTCCAGCGCCCACTCCACATCTCCATGCCACGGATCGGCCTCCATCACGAGGCAAGCAGGTTTGAGGTGGATAATAGTGTATCCCCTCAACAATATTGGCCTCCCATCGGACGCACGAACTCCATCTCCAGAGATGCTTCCAATCGGTGTTGACTTTCCCCAATTTGTATAGCCTTTGAACTCCCAAGACCACATTGGTATCTAGAATATCAACAACAAAGAAATGATCGGTGAGAAGCGAGTTCCCATCTACAAGGTCAATCGAGGACATAGCTGCATTACCTTTTGCATAGTCCAGGCCCTCGGTATTAGAACGAAGAATCCCTCAAACGTGGTTGTTTAGATGCCCCTACGCTCCACCATCCGGGCATCAAGAAAATTGTGGGTGGCCCCCTTTGTACGACCGGCCCGACACCACCCCTTACGAATGGTCCCCCGAGCTATGAGTGTGAGGTGCTTGACACCACGGTGAAGCAAGTACTCCTCTTGGGGCAAGCAGTCCTCCTCCATGTGGGAGTGGTGGAGGCCCTCCTCTACGATGGACCTCCCACATCCCTCGGCTCCTCCACAATCTCGGTCTCCTCCTCCTGCGGCTCACTATTTGAGAACACCTCCAATGAAATGGGCCTTGCCCTTGGTGCCCTTGTGCCTCGGTGCCCAAGGCTCCACGAACGTGAAACACAATCTCCTCACGAGGTCCTACTGTGTCTCATCATCCAGCTGTTCCACGCCTCCATCTCTCTGTGGTGGTCGTGTATCTCTGACCCTGCAGCCAGGATTGTGGGTCTCGTGAACAAAAGCCATGTTGTTGAGCCTTGCATCAATCATATCACGAGCTTGAGAGACGGTATTACGTAGTGATGTGAGCTTATAGGCCCTCACCCATCCACGCGGTGGCTCAACAAGCCCCTCTACAAACAACATGATCCTTGGCTCTCGAAATATCCAATCCCCATCATGGCTAGCCTCTAAAACTCGGTGATGAATTCCTCTTTGTTGCTGTCATCTCCCAAGTGGGCTAACTCCTTGAAGTGCGACTTCGGATCCTTCCTCTCAAAACTCTCCAACAACCTCCGGGTGAACTCCTGGTATGAAGTGATGTGGATATGTCCAAGTGTGATTAGCCCCTGGTACCACCACTCTTGGGCATCTCTCCTCCAAGTGAAGGGTGGCAAATCATATGTATCTGCTTCCTTCATTGGGCTCAAATGAAAATAGGTGCCCAACTTTTGTATCATGCTTGTCTTGAACTCTTTGCTCCCCTCATCGAAATTTGGAAGTGTGACCTTCCCGCGACCTTTGCACCTCATGGCTAGATGGTCCTCCTCACAAAATAATGACCCATTTTGTTGAGATTTTGGGGTGTTGGGGTAGCATTGGATGTGCTCTAGCTCCCCAAAATTTGTGGAAGACTAGGGTACATAAGATCTCTAAGACCAAGAAAGCGTTTCAAGAAATTCCATCGGGTTTAAGAGATATTTAATTAATTAATATTTTTAATTAAGGACCCGAAGTCTAACTCGGGAAAACTAAAAGATTAAAAAAAGGTAATTAAATTAAAGATGTGATGAGGTAAGCTTAAGTGACGCGGATCAAGCATCTTCTAATCTTATTCATTCGATTCAGATTAGATCACGGTCGTTAAAGTTTCAACGAGAAAAGTATAAAAAAGAGGGCAGGGTCGGTTGGAGAACACACACCTTTGGCGAGCAACGGAAACTGGCCCCAGAATTCTAGGCGTGGTTTTGCTAAGAATTTCAAAAGGATTTTCAGGCGGGCGAGTGCAATATTGGCAAGGGGATGGTCTAGTCCCAAGCCAAGAGTACAACAAGGACGGAAAAGGAGTAATCCCGAGCAAGCGAAAGCCCGGCGGGGGCGACGCGGAGCGACGGGGAGGCCGGGGAGGGTTGACGCGAGCCCGGCTAGGGCGGCGCGGGCGTGGCCCAATTTGGGGTGGCGCAAGCCCTTCTAAGCGGCGCGAGGGACGTGCGAGTCGAGCGAGGGCTAACGCGAGAGGGCTTCGAGCCGGCCAACGCGGGGTTCCATGTAGACGGAGAAGAGGGCGGTTACTGTAAATCTGTTGTTTGAGGGTGTGAATCGATCCACGGTTCTGTCTCCGGGATAGAGGTATTCTTTATTTTGTTTTTTATTTCTCTGTCGAGTTAACCGGTTGGTATCCCGATTTTTTTTGTACTTAGAATGCGGTTAATAATAAAAACCCTCCAAAGCTAAGCGGCACCGGTTTTCACCGCATTTGGTTTTTCCGAGGACATTTGTCCCGGAAAATCCTTGTGTGTCACTTTGTCATTGAGCATGTTATTCGGTTTAGATGCATGTGTAGGTTGTTAATGTATTTACTTCAATGTTAATCTTTGAAGTTTCGAGATTAATAACTTATGTAAGTAGGAGAAGTAAATCAAGAATTTAACGATTAGGGTTTACGTTTAGTAAATTCAAAAACTTTCACATGTTGTCGGAGAGCGATTGCGGATCAAGCTAGATCTCGAGCAAAACGTGAAGAAATGTATTTAGCAAGGTCCCTTACACGAAATTTAATTTAAAACCAATATTAATCTAAGTATGTATTCGAGCGGTAAGGTATTTCGATGAAAATCGGCGGTGAAATTTAATTGAGAAACAATTCTATACATAAAGAAATACCTGGAACACGGTTGATGATTTTAATGGTGGCTCTCCTCCCGTGATCTTGATGCTATGTGATGTTGTGGATAGTTCGCTTCGGTTCTTGGAAACAAGTAAAGTCCTCCCCGACCAATCCGGGAACAATCCGGACCCGGAGGATGTCTCCTGCGCGATGCCACGATTTCCAAGAAGAACGAGAGACTCCTCCTCGGTACCAATTCTTTCCTTTCATCCTATCATTTGGTAATACGGCCCCAAGTTCCACCCCCTCCTTCGAATCGACTTCCTTATATAAATTTTCCCCATAGCCATTCAACCTCCTCATCGCCTCTTCTCCGGCAAGATAAGGTCTTCTTAAAGAAGGATGGTACGATTATCATTTAAGGAGATGTCGGTGGCATTAAGAGGAGGTGTGATCTTTGTGTTTATTTAATGTTTGTTTAGAAGTATATGACTTGACTTTAGAGTATATTTAAGATTAAGGCTTATGTTATAATATTTAACTCAACTTTGAGTATATGTATGTATTTTAATTAATTAAAATTTTCTTTTCTTTCATTAATCCTTTTTATATACTTTATGCTAAATCAATATGAATTTTAATGCGAAACCTTATCATTAATTTCTAACTTAGAGTAAGCTTGATATTAGTAGTTTGGTGTACTAGTGCGATGTGTGCGAAGTAGGCGGTCTGGCTATCAAATGTACGTATCGTACACACACTAATATCATTGTGTATAACTCGGGGAACGGGTTGTTACACGGCCAAGAGCCACGCGAGGGCGGCCACAATCCCACACAGGTGACGCGAGTGTCGGAGGGACGCGAACGATACGCATTTTGCGTAGAGAATTTGCCAACGAGCTGATGCAGCAATGCGAGAGGCCGGCCCGGCATGACGCGGGTCCGAGGTTTTATTGCTATGCGAGTGTTGTGAACCGAGAAGTTGGTGAGACCTTCAACGGTTGTTAGTGGGGTGAAGATTACGCTGGTGCAAAACTAAACCTAAGCTAAGTTGACAAAGAGTAGGAGAATTAACCCAACGGAAGGCACCTTAGATTTGAATACGCAGCGGAAAGACTTGTATGCTTGTTGACTTTGATAGCAGAAATAGCTTTAATTATAAAAATACACAAGGTATTTATAATAATAATATTTTATTGATAAGATATAACATGATTGAATGATTACAATGAGGTCCCGCTTTTATACCTATGCAGGTACCTTTTCATGAACAGGCATGTCTTTTAGACATGCCTTTTCATTAACCTAATGATTATTTAACATAATCCTAATTGATTATTTAGTAATTACATTTATTTCTATTTATTCTATTAATAACTATATTTATTACTTTAGTTATGAATTAGATTCATAACATTGCCTCCTTCTTCGAAAAGCTTTGTCCTCAAAGCTTAACTTTTCGACAATTTCCTTTACTTCAGATTATCTGCTAGAAATCCTTATTGATACTTTTGCTTTTTTAAGACTTCATGACTTTTCTGATTCTAAACCCTGAGAGCTTCGTTGACCTTCCAAAATTTAATCCTTATACGTTGGGCCATATATATTTTAAATTCCATTTAAGCTGTAAACTTTTGTCTTCTTAAAAATGGAACTACTTCCCTTTTTTTTTTTTTTTCTTCACTAATTTAATTAATTAATTAGTAATTTTAATTAATTAAATTAATATTTCTTTTTATTTATTTATAATAATTTATTATAAATATAAACTATATATGTGTTATATTATATTAATCGTAACTATATAACATATATATAATATATATATCGATCAAGAACCCATCAATTTTTCAAACCGTCACACCTCATAAAACCGATACACCGTTTGTTGAACTTGTTTAATTTTTTAACTTGTTTAATTTTTAACCAGCAACAGCACGGGTCACCGGAATCTGCACCAATGGATAACCTGACACGGTCGACAGGAAATCACAATTTCGTTGGCGATCTGACTTTCAAAGTTCACCGAGGATAGTATACGTGTGCAACAAATTAAATATCGTCGTCTGCAATTGCCATCCCAACGGAAATTGAGAGGCAGCATTTGAAAAATACAGAGATTCCTATTTTCTTCCATGAGAAGCTGAATTTGTTCAGGCGCAGTACCTCCAACTGGAGCTACATTTTTTTCAAAGGTAACCATGTGGGATATACTTTTCCAGAATTTAGTGCTCATTTGAATGATACAGCTCTGCAGTAAGCAGGATATAGGAGATCTCTCGAAATCCTCTTTGCCAGGGAAAGGCTTCAAGCAATCGGCCTCCAAAATTCCCACAATGCCCTTCAATGCAGGGCTCAGGTTTGATCTCCAAAAGGGAACAATTAACCGATTCTTGAAATATAGATTAAATCCCCTGATATTTATAAGCGGTGCTTCTTTCACGAGTCCGACTCTGGCTTTCACGGAGGGCTTCCAGTTCCTTCCTTTTATTACTTCAGGCAGATTCAAGACCTGTAATTTTGTAAATTTCATGTCGCTTTCCAAATCATAAGGTTCCAAAAGGCACCCGCGCAGAGTGATGGGAAATTTACTGTTTGGCCAGCGGAGATATAAAATGGAGAAATAGGCTCGGAGTGAGTAACGAAATCGATCTGCAATGTGTTGTTGGTGCAGAAAATGGAATAATATTTTTGGTTTAGGGTTTTCATCCGGAGAATTTCTGATCTGAATATCATCGCCCTGAGATTCGAAATCGAGCTCCGTCTCGCTATCTTTATTCCGCCATAAATTGTAAACAATGATTCGAGTGCCACAGTCTCCGATTTTGGACATCATCCTTGCACAACCCTGAAACTGGCGAACTCTACTGCCATAAAAGAAAAGAATAACATGATCGTATTCTTGAAAAGCAGTGTTCAGAATGTCTGTATTATTTTGCTGAGTTTTCCACATCCCTGTTTTTGCAGCCCATCGCAGATTATCGTGTGACTTACTAGTCATCACAAAATATCTGCATCTGCCTGCCAATGGGCCTCCATTGGAGCTTTCTTGATTAGGAAAACTTGACAGCAATCTGATGGTATTCAATGTAATTGGTTCAGGATTGGAATCTGAAACTGCTGCTGACGCTCTACTGACGCTCTGAGTTTTCTCTTCCTGTTCAACACCAATGACGGAGCCAGGCTGCCCGGGTTGACCCAAAACATATGATTGTGCAGAAGCTTCTCTAACAGCCAAGCACTTCTCCAATTCTTCAGCTTTAGATAAAACAACAACTTCAGGATTTGGTTCTGCATAGTGTTTTTTATAGCAGGTTCGATATTTAACATATTTGGAACTTTTAATCTCAAATTTATCCCCCGATTCAAATGGAGGCCCTTGTGGATAAATATTAACATAGTTTCCTGGAAGCACTATACTGTTGTTATTTACATCATGAAACTGTGCCTCAGTGTTACTCTGCGGGACAGATATTGGGAAGCTATCTTTAGGGAGTCTATTATAGACAACACCAGATGGCACTGAAGCTGCATCTATTCGTTTACTTCTGACTGTTTTAATATGACCACTGCCAAGTTCGAGATGAATTTTAATGAGCCAGGGATGACTTCTTTATTATCTCAACTAATTTGGGTGCACTCTCTTCTCCATTGGTCGTGCATGACCATTAGAGACAATTGTGTATCTGCGATGCCTTGTGCATTGATGTTGTCTCGGCTTTTCTCATGAATCGGTTGCTGCGCATTATTTGTCACCATTGGCTTGTTGTCTGACGAAGGTTGACCACATTCTTTGCTTCACCTTGTTTTGTTTCTTCACAAGTTTCTTTCAAAAGCAGAGGATGAAACATTCTGTTGTTCATTATTTTCAAAGCTTCTTTAATAGTTTTCAGCTAAACAGAAGGTAATTTTTACATTCACCATCTAATCTCATCATTATGTCACAGCTAATGTTATAAAGTTTTGGTTTTCACATATATGTCCTGCGAAATATTTGTCTCCACACTTCCAACAATTCTCTACCTTTTTACTTTTTTTACGCTTTGGTGGGGGAATATATTTGGTTGGCTTTTCCATGGATGTTTTACTTGATTTCCTTTTAGCAAAACTAACTGCTTTCTCATTTTTACAACATTTTTCATCTTCTTTATTATGGACTATTGCAGAAAATTCTGCACATAACTTCTCTAAGTGCTCAAGCTTTTCTAGAACTTTTCTAATTATTTTGGGTTTTTCACGTAATGGCACATTATATGGTAAATAATGTGCTCGAGCTTGTAAACTACGTTCGTAGGCTTGTAGAACGACGTTGTGTGCCATTCCTTCAACCTGTCCTCAATATGGCTCCGATACCACTGTAGCAGCGGAATTCGTAGTTTTGAATACTGTAGCAGAAGACTTGTATGCTTATTGACTTTGATAGCAGAAATAGCTTTAATTATAAAAATACAAAAGATGTATTTATAATAATAAATATTTTATTGATAAGATATGACATGATTGAAAGTTTACAATGAGGTCCCGCTTTTATACCTATGCAGGTACCTTTTCACGAATGGGCATGTCTTTTAGACATGCCTTTTCATTAACCTAATGACTATTTAACATAATCCTAACTGATTAGCTAATAATTATATTTATTCTATTTTATTCTATTAATGACTATATTTAATACTTAGAATTGCTCAGATTAGGTTCATAACAAGGAAAACAACCTCTCAGAAGATTTCTTGCCAAAGAAGTTTGAAGATCAATTAGAGGATCAAAAAGAGGTGATTTGTTTTGTTTGGAAGACTTCCAAGAGAGGGAGTCAGTTGTTACAAGGCACAGAGGGTGCCTTTCTTGCCAAGGACCCTAGATTTGAGTCTCTAGCATAGAGAGGAGAAATCGTTCTGACACATTTTCTAAGCAGAAGGCACCTCATGGACTATGTAATTAGGATAGGTTAGATGGCCTGTCCAACTTTGCAATCTGGAAGGCCAAAATCTTGGTAGTCATGGAGGCATACGTCTTGAGGGAGCATGCAGAGAATCTTGGCCTACACTAGCCAGTCTCGGATCTCCTAGAGAAGCACGGCCAAACGCGGCACATGCCAAGCACTTCATCATGGATGGGGTCAAAAATCATGTGGTACCACACATAGCCGAGAAGACGACGGCTCATGAGATGTGGGAAGCTTTAACCACATTATATCAAGGGAAGTCCGTCCAAAGGAATATGCTTTTGGAGAACCAGTTGAGGTTATTCATGATGTCCAAGGGAGAGGAAATCGATCCTTTCCTATCCAGACTGCAGTCGATCCGACATCAATTGACTGGATGGGGGTGAAGGTGGATGATGATGTCATGGTAAGGATTGTTCTAAATGTTGTCATAGAGGACTGCTAAACATTTGTCCAAAGTCTTTTGGGCAAAGTGGATCTTCCTAACTGGGACAATATGTGGGCTATCCTCCGACAAGAGGAGATCGGTCGAATCACCAAGAGGCAGTACAGCACCGGAGCGAGCAAAGTGACGAAAGAGGAAGAGGAAAATGCAGCCCTGGCATCAAAGAGGTACCAAGGGAAAAATAAGCGTGATCTATCAAAGATCAAATGTTTCCAGTGCGGCGAACTTGGACATTTCGCCGGCAATTGTCCTCAGAAGAAGAAGGACAAGGAAGCTTCTAGTTCCAACGTTGTTGTAGCTTACGATGGCTCCGACGATGACGTAGCCATGAGCGCTCGTGAACCACATAAGTGAGGCGATATTGATCTGTAGAGTAGCTACAGAGTGGTGGCGAGATCCTTGAGTAGCCCAACTCTTGGATCGCATCCATGTTGCGAGAGCCTTAAGACAGTAGCAAGGAATGACTGGAGCAGTGGGTGCAAACATCACGGATGAAGCAAAGGTAGAGGCTGAAAAGCTGGAGAGGGAGCAGCGCAGTGCAGATGCAGCATCAGTGTAGAGGCAGCAACACAAAGGCAGCGTAGAGGAGGTCTGCTTACGAGTGCAAAGCTGCAGCAGTGCAGAGGCTTAAGGAGGACAGTGCAGAGCAGCAACCTATAGAGTTTCAGTGATGAGATGCATCCCGACCGACTTATCTGTCATTTGGGCAGGGTTCCTTCAGTTTCTTACTCTCAGTAACTGAGTTGCAGTGCAGTACTTAGCAGTGGCAGTGCTATGAGCAGCACGATGCAGCAATTGGAGAGGGAGCTGCAGTACGGATGTAGCAGTGGTGGTGGCAACATCATGGGCAGCAGTACAAAAGAGCAGCACCAGCGCAGTGATGAAGGGCAGCAGGTCAAGCATCATCCAGAGATCGGAGCAGTACTTCGAGGTGAAGTGTTTTGCTAGAGCATATTCCTCACTAAGAGGAAGTGTTGGGATTTTGGGGTGTTGGGGTAGCATCGGATGTGCTCTAGCTCCCAAAATTTGTGGAGGGACTACAGTACATCACATCTCCAAGACCCAGAAAGCGTTTTAAGAAATTCCATCAGGTTTAAGAGATATTTAATTAATTAATCTTTTTAATTAAGGACCCTAAGTCTAACTTAGGAAAATTAAAAGATTAAAGGTAATTAAATTAAATATATGATGAGACTGACATAAGTGACGCGGATCAAGCTTCTTCTAATCTTAGTCGTCGATTCAAGATTAAATCATGGCCGCTGATGTTTCAACGAGAAAAGTAAAAGAAGAGGGCTTAGGGTCAGTTGGAGAACACACACACTGGCAGAGCACTGAAGCTAAGCTGGAATTCTAGGGTGTGGTTTGCTAAGAATTTCAGAAGTGTTTCAGCTGCAGCGAGGGGCAGTATTGGCGAGGGGGATGGTCTAGTCCCAAGCCAAGAGTACAAAGAGGGCAGAGAAGGAGCAATCCAGAGCAGCGCAGAGGCAACAGCTACGCACAACAGCCGAAAGGCCAGCAGGGGCAGCGCAGTGGCAACAGGAGGCCGGGAGGGCTAACGCAGGCCCAGCTAGGGCATTGCAAGGGCAGCGTAACCCAGTCTAGGGTGACGCAGGGCCTTCCTGAGCAGCGCAAAGGCTGATGCAACCCAGGCAGGCTAACACAGAGGGCTTCAGAGCAGCGCTAGGGTTTCCAGAGACCGAAAAAGGGCTGAGTTCTGTAACTCCCATTTGAGGGTGTGAATCAGTCACAGTTTTTGGTCTCCGGGATAGAGGTATTGCTACCGTTTTTATTTCTCTGTCGAGTTAACTAGTTTGGTGCCCAGATATGTTGTACTTAGAAACTGCTTAATAATAAAAACCCTCCAGAAGCTAGCATCACCGATTTTCCCGCATTGGGTTTTTCCGGGGACATTTGTCAAAAAAATCCTTGTGTCACTTTGTCATTGAGCATGTTATTCAGTTTAGATCTCAATGTGTAGGCTGTTAATGTATTTACTTCGACGTTAATGCTGAAGTTTTCAAATTAATAACTTATGTAAGTAGGAGAAGTAAATCAAGAATTTAACAGTAGGGTTTCTGTTTAGTAAATTCAAAAATTTTCACACCCCCATGGTATGTCTCTCCTTTAGGTGAATAAAATCACCAAAGGACATCACTCGTCTGATCCGAGCATCCAATCCCTCATAGTCATTGATGCCAGATGCAAATGAGTGCACTAGATCTTCAACTAGATGCGGCTCCCTCTCAGGCTCTGGCTCCTCTACGAAGTTTGGCATCAAAGGTCTACCAGCCTGCCCACATTGTGGAGTGTGCAGGAGCTGGAATGTATGGCTACCTCCCGCTCTGAAACCTCCATCACCATGAGGTTTTGTTGCTCCATTTGGCCTTCTACCCACATGCAATCACATCACCTACTACATCATGTCCATCATGATCTGCCCCTGTCTCATCAACTGTTGATTTGTTCTCAGCAGCTCCTCCAAAATCTAGTGCTACCCCTTGGCCTAGGCCGCTCCTCCTCATCATGCTGCTCCATTCCTTCTCTCCTGACTTTTATTTCTGTGTCTGAAAATGGGTCTGGGATACCTTCTCTCCCACGGCCTCTACCTCTGCCTCTTTCACGGCCTCTATGGAAAACCACTCCTTGGTATCTTCGTGGCATCACCTGCTCCTATTCCCCATCCTCGCCAAGAACATGCTCTAATACCATTGTAGTATTCCAAATAGATAATTTACAGTGATATAGGAAACATGCAATAAATTTAACACAGGAATTTTACTTCAGCAACACAGATACAAGAAAACATGCTGAGAAAGCCAATTCTATTAATATAATCAGCTGGAGTACAATATGAGATGGAATGAGTGCACCTGGGCTTGCACAAGGCAAGCTACAAGCCTCGGGCGATCAACAGCAAAAGGTACATCTACTACAATAATCTACTCTCCTGAAAATTGCGTTGTCTTTAGTTTTCTGCAACTACTAGCTGACTTTGAAACTTTATTTGCCCACTGAGTAGTGCCCAAAAAATTCTAGGAATTTGGGAAGGTGATCCTTGCCCCAAAACCCAGAAAAACCCAGAAAGATTTTCCCCAAGTTCCAACCTTCAAAATTAGACCCTTCTCTACTTGGCCCTTCTTCAATTTCGAATTATGTTGTTGTAACTGCTCCTGTAGATTTCTACCCTCCAAAATACCAGCAATCCTCCTGAAATATCTCCAATCAAACCCCCAACTCCTCAGCTCCTAACTCCCCTGACAAACACTGCTCCAAACTATTGCCCTCCTATGACTGCACAATCACTAAGTGGATGACGCGGTCCCTAGAGAATGGTTGAAGGAAACTACGTGTGACTGATCCTTTAGGGACTGAGACTTCTCCAAGACTCCTGAAAATCCTCAATGATTCCTCCTGTAGCTTCTCCGGATGATTTTCTCCACAACCAAGCTCCTCCACACTAGCTGACTCCCTCTACTGCGCAGCACCAGCTCTCACTGTGTCCCAGCCTCTCCAAAAATGTGTGGGACCTGCTGAAACTGTCTCCCCTGGTCACAAAGTACTAATAGAGCACTTCTTGAGTGGCACTCGAAGTCCACCGGAGAAAGGATGAGCTTCTCTCCTTGGGAAGCTCCTATGCTCAACAGCACAGCAATGGCTCAACTAAACAGCTAAGGCAATTCGATTTTTTGAATATGCAAAAGATACCAATGCCTACTCCAAGCCTTCCTTTTATAAGTGTTGGCCATGCAAAACTTGTGGGTCCCTTCACCAATTCGATTTGCCCAAGGGAATTCGAATTGCTTTCTTCTCTAATATGCTTCCCTTGTGGGTCCCATCCTCCACTACTAATTTAATTTATTCTTTTTCTCCTCCAAATTCCTAGAATTTTCTGGGCACTTTTCAGTGGGAAAATCAAGGATCGAAAGCAACCAGCAGTGCAGAAACACAGGCTCAGTGCAGTTTTTAGGAGGCAACATATCTACAGCAATTATGCACTTTGTATTGACCACCTGAGCCTTGTAGCTTGCCTTGTGCAAGCCCAAGTGCACTCCTTCCATATTCTATTGTACTCCAGCTCCCATATTTAATAAAATTGGTCAACTTGGTGTTCCGAGCAAAATTTATGTTCTATGTGTGTTTGTTGAAATAAATTTGTGTTGAATTTATGGCATGTCTTTTGTTATCACTGTAAATTTTCTATTTGGAATATTACACCTAAACATGCTACAAAGACCCTATATGGCTAAAAAATTGAATTTAATGTGTAAGGAAATAATCTAAAATGATATCAAGTTCTAGACTTAACCAAGTAACTTTGTTTACCAAAATATTGCTAACATAGGTCACTACTTTTTGAAATAACTAGATTAAAAAATACCTAAATGCAAAAAAATTAAATAACAGAGATGAGAAACAATCACACCTAATCATTCGCCTTTGAAGTAAGTTTCTTGTTTGATAACCTTGCTTCAATCCTCTATCTCACATGCATAAGCTCCAAGCACCAACAAATATTCGTATACAAAAGCCTCACACATATGAAGAAGAAATACACTCCAAAAATATGCTCCAAGAAGAAGAGAAATACTATTGCTCGCTCAACAAAAACCTTTACAAATGAGAGGTGCCTCTTATTTATAGAGTTCTAGGCTCAACCACCTCAAATAAAATAATAATATCCTAATGATTATGTTTAATGAGTCAAACATTTAAAATAATATCACAAATTCTCAAATTGGTCATCAAATAATTATTTTAACCTTCTCATCTTGAGTCAAAAACCCTAGGGCAAATATCTAGGAGAGAGGCCCCCCAAATAGTAATAAAATGAGGTTCAAGAAAAGTGTGCTCTTGGCAATGAAGCAGGGAAGTTGTAACCACCTCCCAAAATAGTAATAGCAGTTGTCAACAAGTGTGCCCACCAAGATAAGTGAAAAACCCTACCAAAAATGAAATGTGCAATATCCCAAATTGGGAACAAATAGTAATATAAAGCATGCAAAGACTACAACTACAGCAAACAAAAAATAACCATAGAAATCACCATGATAGAGCCAAAAACATCTGAGCCATTTTATTAAATCTCTGATGGGAAAAGGTACAAGGAGGTGCTTAGAAAGATGGCACCTTGGCCTGCACAAGGCGGGCTGAAATGACCCCTCAACCTTGCTCGGAAATCTTTGCTACTCTGCTACTCTACGTGGCTCCTCCTCTACGTTGTCCTGGCTGAACTGTTGTTGTTGGCTGAAAAGGGACTGCGTGTTGAGGCTGCTTTGCTACTCAAAAAAATTTGGGAATTAGACACCGGACTCTCCTCAACAAACCCAGAAAAACACGCGAAGGCTTTCCCGAAATCTTGACCCCGGAAATTCGCCCCTTTGGGCTTGGCATGTTTTTCTGCTGGTTTCCTGGATGAACTACTGGAGGAAGCTACTAGAAATCTGCCCAAGAACCCTGCTAGGAAGTGCCTAACCTCCTCTCAAACTCCTAGTTGCAATCTTCTCTTCCTTCTTCTCTCCCAAGGCTGCTCCTCAACTGGACTGCGTAATTCACCTGCTACCTGCGTGGCCTCTGCGCTGTCTTCGAGGGACTACGTATTCCTGAAAGTGTGTATGTGGTTCCTCTCTCGAAACTGGATGAGACTCCTTTCCTGAGCGGGCACTCGAAGTCCCCCGAGGATGAGGTTGAGATTTCTGCTCGGAAATCTCTGTGCTAAACAGCATGGGCAGACTCGACTAAACAGCTCAAGCGTGCTTTCATTCTATCAGACAGAAAAATTAGTGGATGAATGAATTAGGAATGAGCTGCTCTCATCCTCTTTTACCTAGTTGAGCCCCAACATTCCCTTGGGCCCCACTGGACTACGCTACCACCTCGGCCAACCAATCACTGCATTGCTGCCTCTCCCACGCTGTCACTGGCAACTGCGCTGCCTACGTTGTTGCCTCTCCCACGCTGCCATTGGGGCACTGTCTTCTTCGTGTGGTTGGCCTCATGGGCCCCACTCCAACTCTAATATTTGTCTTTAGGTCTTTAGGAGAGTGAATTGACTTTATAGTTTATTTGTGGGTCCCCTTACCCACTTTATTTCCTGTTAACATTAGAAAAGGCAAAATTTGACAAAAATTAATATTCCAATTAGTTGACCGCTAATTTGGAATATTACAGTTCTCCCCAACAAAACGTTGCTTATCCACAAGCAGCTTCACAGATGGATGTTGCAGAATCTTCTGCCCCTCCCATGTAGCATCCTCATCTAGAAGGTTCCTCCACCTGATCAGATACTCTTTGATTACCCTGCTCCTCAATTGTCTCTCTCGAGTGTCTAGGATGGCCTCTGGGTATAGCACCAAATGCCCCACATCATCAGTAGGTGGAAGCTCCATGGTTGCAGTCACCTACTACCCCAAAGCTTTCTTCAGGCATAAGACATGGAAAATGTTGTGAATTCGGCTCCCTGATGGCAATTCCAGCATATATGCCACCTCTCCAACCCGCCGGATCACTCTGTATGGCCCATAGAAATGCAGTTTGCGCTTTTCAGCTCCTTTCTGCTTCAATGTGAACTGCTTGTAAGGCTGAAGACGGATGTACACAAAGTCATCCACCTCAAACTACCTCTCCATGCAGCCTCTATCTAAATACAGCTTCTGCTGATTTTGAGTTGTGGCTAAGTTATCCTTGAGAGCCTGGAGTATGTCTTGGCTCTCTTGGATCCAGTCTTTGGCCCTAGGGGCCTTGCTAGCTCCAAACGTCACATCAGCAAAAGTCAGAGCATTATAACCGTACAAAGCATAAAATGGAGACATACCGATCGAAATGTGGAATGTGGAATGCGGAATGTTGTGTTGTAGCTGACCCATGACATAGTTACTCAAGTAGCCTTCCACCCACTTGTTCACTATCTCGGTATGCCCATCTGTCTGTGGGTGGTAGTTGGTGTTGGGTGTTAACTTTGTGCCCACTAAACGAAACAGCTCCTGCCAAAAGCCTCACATGAACCGGTTGTCCCTGTCACTGACTATGATCTTTGGAAGACCATGGAGTCTGAAGATATCCCGGAAAATTAGCTCAGCCACATGCGAAGCAATGTACCAAGCTGAAATGGCGAAGAAGTGAGCATACTTCATCAATCGGTCAACCACCACAAAAATGCAATCCTTGCCCTGCACCATAGGCAATCCGATGATGAAGTCCATGGAGATGCTTTCCCATTTCCCCTCCCAAATGGGAAGCAGTTGTAACAAACCTGTCAGATGGTTCAGCTCCCCCTTATTCTGCTGGCAAACTACGCACTCCCGGACATGCCAAAGTACGTCCTCCTTGAGGCCCTTCCAAGAGAACCTCTCCCTGATGACCATGTACATCTTGGTAATCCCTGGTGGCGTGAAAGCGATGAGTCATAGACTGCGTGCAAAATCTTCTCCCTTAGCTGGGAGTTGCCTGTCAAAAAGATCTAGTCACGATAATAGATGACCTCATCCATCACCCTGTACTAGTCATCTGTCACCTACCCATCCAGTATCTCGCATGCAAACCAGTCTTTGGAGTACTCCACCAAAAGGTGGGCCCTCCAATCTGTGTCAATGCTCATCAAGGGCAGTGTTGCAGGTCTCCTGGACAACGCATCTACTACCACATTGTTCTTCCCCTTGACATACTCGATGTCAAAATCATACGCCTAGATCTTGCTGACCCATTTTTGTTGCCTTTCATGTAGTTTTTTTCTGCTCAAGGAAGAACTTAAGGTTGTTGTGGTCGGTCCTCACCTAGAACCTGTTCCCCACAAGATACTGTTAGAATTTGGCCTACGCATGCATGATGGTCAGCATCTCTTTGTCATAAATGGGGTACAGCCTCTCATGCAGCAGTAGCTTCCGACTCTCGAAAGTTATGGGATGCCCTCCCTGCATCAATACTGCGCCTACCCCCTCTCTTGAAGAATCACACTCCAACACAAAGGGTTGCATGAAGTCGGGCAATGCCAATACCGGACAGTTGCTCATCACCTCCTCAAGTCTGTCAAAGGCCCTCTGTGCAATCTCTGTCCAGTTGAAAGCCCCCTTTTTGGTGAGGTCTGTGAGGGGTGTTGAACGCTGTGAAAAGCCCTTGACGAAATTCCGGTAGTAGGTGAAAATACCCACAAACCCCCGGAGTTCCGTCACATTCTTCGGTTCTGGCCAATCCCGGATGGCCCTGATCTTCTCCTCGTGGACTCTCACTCCGTTCACCCCAATGATATGCCCCAAGTAGAGCATCTCTGTCAGACCAAACTTTCACTTGGACAAATTGGCATAGAAATGTTGCTCCTCCAAGATACGCAGTACAACCTCCATGTGTTGCAAATGCTCCTCCCATGTGCGGCTATAGATGAGAATGTCGTCAAAGAACACCAGCACAAACTTCCTCAGCTGACCACGAAAAATGTGGTTCATGCAAGACTGGTATGTAGTCGGAGCGTTGGTCAGCCCAAAGGGCATCACCAAAAACTCAAAATGGCCAAAGTGATAGCATAACACAGCCTTAGGGATGTCCTGATCCCTCACCCTGATCTGGTGGTACCCCGATCTCAAATCGATCTTGGAGAAGAACTATGCTCCCCTCAACTCATCCATCATCTCATCGAACCTGGGGATAGGGTAACGGTTCTTCATGGTTTTCTTGTTCAAGGCCCTATAATCTATGCACATCCGCAGTGTGTCGTCCTTCTTCTTCACCAGAACCACTGAAGAAGCAAATGGGATCATGTTGGGCCTGATATGCCCCAACGCCAAAAGCTCATGTATAGCTCTCTCAATCTCATTCCTATAGGCCTTGGGGTGCTTGTAGGGAGTGGTGATCACTGCTTGGATGCCCTGTTCCAGCTCAATGGTGTGCTCAAACCCCCGATCCGGTGGCTGCCCTGGTGGAATGTCCCAAAAAACCGTAGAATAACAGTCTAGGAGAGTCTACACATCCGGGTGCATAGGCCAACCCGAGACACCTGCCTCTAAAATCCTCAGCTCCACTGCACACTCTATGTCTCCCTTCTGGAAATATGCATCCATCTGATGCGCAGAAACTGTCTGTGGAGGGTATGTGTGCATGCCCCTGAGCATCACGTGCTTCCCACTCTTCTTGTATGTCCACTCCATCTCTAGTGTCTCCCAATCTGTAGTGACCTTCCCAAGGGTGATAAGCCACCAAACCCCAACACTACGTTGGTGTCTAGAATATCGACCACGAAGAAATGATCTGTTAATGTATATGTCCCCATGGTCAATGCTAATGTCGAGACATAACGCATGCACTGCATGGTCTTGGCCCCTGGAACCAACACAGAAAACTGATCAAAGCATCTTGTCTATATGCCCCTCCTCTGAACTAGCTGGGCATCAATGAAGTTGTGCGTGGCCCCACTGTCCACCAACACTGAGACACGCTTCCCCTGAATTGTCCCTCGGACCCTCAATGTTAGGTACATGGGAACTCCCCATAAGGATGCAAGGACACCTCCTGTAGGTGCAAACGCTGACCCTCCTGCTGCTAGGGGAGGTGGTGGTGGATGATCCTCTCCTGGTGCTCTAGTGCCTGCATCTCCTCCCAAATCCTCATATGTCTCCTCTTCTCCTTCACTATTGGAGAAGACCTCAATGTAGTGTGCCTTCCCTCCAGCACATTTGTGACCCGATGCCCATGGCTCCTGACAGGTGAAGCAAAGCTTCCTCCGTCTCAAATCTCTCCAGGTATCATCATCCAAAGGCCCTCAACCCTGGTTCCCTCTCCGTGGTGGGGCTCTCACGTCCTTCCGCTTCTGCTGGAACGTTGGTCTATTGGGCAAGGGAGCCCTTTTCCTCGACAAAGCGTCCTGCAAATCTTTGGTTCTTCCTACTGAGTCCTGCAGCGTAGTGGGCCGAGTAGACCTCACTAGCCCACACAAGGGTTCAGTCAGTCCGTCAATGAACATGTATACTCTCCTGGGCACAGACAAATCTGGAACCATCACTAAAAGCCTCAGAAACTCGGAAATGTAGTTTTCTGGGTTCCCTGTCTGTTTTAGCTTGGTTAGCTCAACAAAATGTTCCTCCGAGTCTTTCCGATCAAACCTTTCTATCAACCTCTGAGTGAACTCATCATACGTTGTCACTCCTGAGTGACCCAACGTAGCCATCCCATGGAACCACAAGTCATGGGCTTCTCCCTCAAGATGCAGCGCTAACACCTTGATGGCCTCCACCTCCGCCATCTGGTTAAGATGAAAATAAATATCCAGCTTCTCCACCCAAGCTTTGGCTGAACATTTCAATGACCCATAGAAAGTAAGCAAGAAAAGTCTGCCCACGATACGCTGCAAGTCATTGCCCTGCATGTACCCTCCTCTGGTCTGGCCTCATGGTCTGTTGTTTGTTATTCAACTAACAACTCATTGAAAGTTAGGGCATCTTTGAGCTCCGGCCCATAAGACTAATATTCCGCAAAGTATTCTTCGTAGTGATCCACCTCCAACTCTTGTGGCCCCCCTACTCCTGCTCTCGAACCCAGGAATGTGGGCATGGTAGAGCGTGGTTGAGTGCGTGGCACCACCTTCTGTGCAATGTTAGGCTCAGGTGGGTGATGGGAGGTGTCGGATCCCTCTCCGATATAGAATTCCCTTGGAATTTCCCACTGCTTGTTATCTCCGACAAACTTTTGCCCCATCTCCTCTATCCTCTTAGTGAGCTCCTACATTGACTTTAGAAGGAGGTTAGCAAACTCCTTTCCATCGTCTCTTTCCTTTGCCATTGGTGCTTTTCCTTTCTCCTCTTCCTCTAGAATGTTGTCTACTTGGTCTGGCGTGATTTCAAGCCTCCTTTCCTTGCTTCTGTCCTGCTGCCTTCGATATGTGATATTCTCCCTATCCTCCAGTTTCATAGACCGCGTGCTCCCCAGGCTGAGCCAAGTCTATGAGCTCTGATACCACTGTAATATCCCAAATTGAAACAACCATCAAAAACACCAAGATAGAGGCAAAAACATCTGACCCATTTTATTAAATATCTTATGGGAAAAGGTACAAGGACGTGCTTAGAAATATGGCGCACCTTGGCTTGCACAAGGCAGGCTGAAATGACCCCTCAACCTTGCTCAGAAATCTCTTCTACTCTGCTGCTCTGTGCGGCTCCTCCTCTCTACATTGTCCTGGTTGAACTGTTGTTGCTCGCTGAAAAGGGACTACGTGTTGAAGCTGCTCTGCTGCTCAGAAATTCCTAGGAATTAGACACCGGACTATCCTCAACAAACCCAGAAAAACCCGCGAAGGGTTTCCAGAAATCCTGACCCCGGAAATTTGCCCCTTTGGGCTTAGCACGTTGTTCTGTTGGGCACTCTGGTTTTCTGGCTGAAGTGCTGAAGGAAGCTACTGGAAATCTGCCCAAGAACCCTGCTAGGAAGTGGCTAACCTCCTCTCAAACTCTAGGCTGCAATCTACTCTTCCTTCTTCTCTCCCAAGGCTGCTCCTCAACTGGACTGCGTAATTCTCCTACTACCTGCGTGGCCTTTGCGTTGTCCTGGAGGGACTGCGTATGCCTAAAAGTGTGTCTGTGGTTCCTCTCTCAAAACTAGATGAGACTACTCTCCTGAGCGGGCACTCGAAGTCCCCCGAGGATGAGGTTGAGATCTCCACTAGGAAATCTTTGTGCTAAACAGCACGGGAAGACTCGGCTAAATAGCTCAACCGTGCTTTCAGTCTATCAGACAGAAAAATCAGTGGATGAATGAATGAGGAATGAGCTGCTCTCATCCTCTTTTACCTAGCTGAACCCCAACGTTCCCTTGGGCCCCACTGGAATGCGCTGCCACCTCTGCCAACCAATCACTGCGCTGCTGCTTCTCCCACGTTGTCATTACGCTGCCACTGCGCAGCTGCCTCTCCCACGTTGTCACTACGCTCCCTACGCTGCTCCCTCTCCCACACTGCCACTGGGACGCTGTCTTCTTCGTGTCGCTGGCCTCATGGGCCCCACTGCAACTCTAATATTTGTGTTTGAGACTTTAGGAGAGGGAACTGACTTTATAGTTTATTTGTGGGACCCCTTACCCACTTTATTTCCTGTTAACATTAGAAAAGGAAAAATGTGACAAAAATTAATATTCCAATTAGCTGACCGCTAATTTGGAATATTACAAAATGTCCCCAAATAGAAAATAGTTAGCCAAGGGAGGCATGCCGCTCTCAAAATAGCGAGTGGCGAATTTCATAGAATAAAATAATAGTATCCATGTGCTGATGATCCCATCCAAATCTAGAAATGTGTGAATAATCTCCTCAAAATTGTAAATGTGCTCAAGTACCCAATCAAATATCCTTTTCAAGGTTAAAACAAGATGTGAAAGCAGAGATGAGCTTCTCCTCCACATGGAGGAATCGCACTTACTATATCAGCTCATGGATGATCACGTGGCAAGCATGGAGGCTGTTATTCTTTGACCGAATCCTCCTCCAAGAAACACTAATCAACAAGCATATGCCTTAGTCTTGACACTGAATATGCAGCTGATAATGGTTATGTTTTATTTTCTGTTGGACTGTTCATGTAATATCATGTCCTTGCTACTGGTCCATTTTACTACTGTTATGTTATGGGATGTTATGTCTAATTTTCGTATTCGCATTATCTATGGTCATGTCCTTCCTGTTATGAGGACTGTCAGGCTTGCTATCTACTGTCTTTGGTCTGTTTTCCTACCAGGCAGGCCAAGACAATACAAATTTTTGATACTTTGTATGTATTGTAAATATTTTCAATATTAATAATATAGAACTGTGAGCTTGCAAAAACAAGGGTGATATTTACTGAGAATCACGTAAATCACAAGACCAATTAGCTGACATATTCACAAAGCCATTGGCAATATATGTTTTTGAATTTCATAGGAAGAATTTAGGACTCAGGAGTGATGGATGTTGAATTATTTGGCGGATGTCATAAAGAGGGAGTGTTAGAATAATGTAATTACACTGCCAGTTAATTAGCTATTCCGTTACAGCCTTTGGTTTCAGAAAGTTATTTAATAGAGAGTTACACTGTTGTAACCTAAATTTTTACAAAAATAACAAAGAGATTGATGCTGATGGATGTCGAGGATCAATTTTACAATCTTATTTGTGAATGTGCATGTTCTTGTGGCTGTAGCAACAGCCTGTGATTCCTGTCTTTGTTTAACAGCAATAAAATTATTATTTGTATTTTGAGTCAGATTGATCTACTTTGGCCATTAGTTGACATAAACAAATTTCATTCTTTCCTTCTCTTTGAGAAGATTTCTACCGAAAGCAATTGATCCCACATATGTATGGAAGAGGAAATAATCCCATTTAAAAGCAGTTAATTCATTAAATATAACTACAATTATTGGAAATGAACCTAAGAATGGTCGTGAGTTCAAATATTAACTGTCCATTACACTTTAAATCTCAAGCTTTGGAAATTTGAATGATAATTATGGGAAAAAATTACAAGTTAGCTTTACATGCATAAGTGTTTCCCTCAACCAATTTTTGGCCACATGTAAAACTAATAATATCATTAACATTGTAAAAAGAAAGAATATACCTTCTTCCTTTTGAATCTGAAATTATGCCCCATAAGAGTGCACCCACCATCATACCCACAAATACTACACTCGTGAGCATACTTTCCTGATGAGGAGACAATCCCCACTCAGAATGAATTGCTGGTCCTATAAATGAAAGTAACATCATCTCCATTGCTTCAGCAACTGAACCTATCCCAGCATAAACCAACAAAAGCAATTGGAATTTCCCAAATCCCACAGCCAAAAATGCGTCATCCACAGAAAACACCTTATCGTCATCTTCCATCTGCAAACCACTAACATTAAGTCAGAATTATTGGGCATCTGGCACATCTATACAAACAATCATATATGTAGGAATCTTAATTCAAGAAAGATTGAAAGTAACAGTCAATACGGTAAGAAAACCTCCCATCTCATAATTGAACAGATTGCAGAAAAAAGGACACAAAATTATTTTGATTATGATACCTAAAGTAGCAGTTAAAAACATTGTGTCTGTATGTGTGAGAGAAAAACCATTTACACACTGGAAAAACCAGCATCAACATCTCACCATATCAAACCAGTAGAAATCCAGCTATGTGCTTGTCTTAGAAATCCCTTACATGTAATTTTCTGTAATATCCCAAATGGGGATTAACAGTAATAAAAGTGCAAATAGACAAGTAACTACAACAAATATGCAAACACCATTAAAACACACAAACTGGAGCCAAAAGCACTGCTGAGCCATTTTATTAATGTATTTGGAAAGACTACAATTGAGGTGCTAGACAGTTTGCACCTGGGCCTGCTCAATGCAGGCTTGAAGAACAACTCAAACCCAACCAAAACTCTAGTTGAAAGTGCCTTTGCGTGGCTCAGTCTCTGTGTTGCCTAGCCCAGAAATACTGCTGGTGGCTGACTTCGGACTGCTGTTTGGGCTGCTTCCTCTGCTCAGAAAATTCCAGGCTTTTACCCCAGGACTCTACTCACCAAACCCACAAAAACCTGCAAAAGGATTGGCTGCGTTAGGATCTCTCTTTGAAGCCTCAAACCTGCCCAGAAAATTCTGCCGATTTAAACTTGGCTTCTCCTCAATAAACCCAGAAAGGGTTGGCCCAAAGCTTGACTTCGAAATTTGGCCCTCTTGGGCTTGGCTCACTGTGCTGCTGGGTAAATCGAACCTTTGGATGAATCTGCTGGAAAATGCCTCCGGAGAGCTACCAAAATCCCTGGTGGGAGGTGGCTAACCTCCCCTCCAAATCTCTTGTTGAAACTCCGCTGCTCTCCACACTTCCGGCACCCACACCGAACTGAATTGTGTAGTCTTCTCTACCACTGTGCAGTCCTGAAGGGGCTACGCTCTTCCTGTTGTTGCTGCTATGTAATTCTCTCACCAAAATGTAGAACTCCTCTCCTGAGCAGGCACTCGAAGTCCCCCGAGGTAGAGGTTGAGATCTCCGCTTGAAGATCTTGTGTGCTAAACAACACTACAGACTTGGCTCTCCGGCTCAAGCATGCTTCAGTCAAAATGACCAAGAGAAATAAGATGAATGAATGAATCTCGAATGAGCCTTCCCTTCTTCCTTTTATCCATTGAAGCCCAACGTATGCCTTGGGTCCCACCTTGACCTGCGTTGCCTCTCCTTGGCCAATCACGTGCTACCTTCTCTAGCCAATCTCACATTGTCCTTTTCGTGCCTCTTCTACGCTGCCACCTAAGGCCAACTCAACCCCATCACTAGAGCCTCAATTTTCCCTTGGGGACTTTAGGAAAAGACTTTATTTGGCCTAATTATTAATTGTGGGTTCCCTACCCACTTTATTTACACCCAAAATTAGGATTTGCCAAAATTACTCAAAATTAATATCCCAATTAACTAACTACTAATTCGAGGATATTACAGTCCTCCCAGCCAAAAATTGCTTTTCCTCAAGCAATGGCTAAACAAGCATCCTCTCTAACTGATGCTCCCCACTGTCACTATGAAGTTGTGCCATGGTCGCAGATGTGCCACTGAATCATCCCTAACCTCTGCATCCCTCAGATATGAAGGGATCCCTCAATACCCGAAAGCTCCCCCTGCTCCACTCACCATCCTACCAGGAACAAGTAGCAGAAGCCCTCTGAACATCATCAGTGAGTAGGGAATCATGATAATGTGGCACTATGCCCAACTCCTCATGAATTTTCCCTACCAAGTAGTCCATCCCACGCACTCCAAAAGTAAACCCTCGAAGATACTACCTAATCCCTACAAAGATAGCGTCTTGCTCACATGAGCCCCTCCTGCTATCATCCCGCTGACCAACCTGCCATACTAATGAAGTCCCCCACTCCATCAGTGACTCGCTAAAGCCCAATGAAAGATCTACATGATCTCCCCATGTAGTATACAGCTCACCCCTAGAGGTTATCGAGTTGTGTAAAGTTGTAATGCTCGGATCCCCTGCAAATCTCGCAGAGGTTCCACCATGTTGTCGCTGCGCCACTCTGACAATGAGATACCCCCAATCGTGCTCAGACTGTATCCCTCTCTCCTAGGGCCTTGTGGCAAAAAATCTATGAAGGCAAAGTTCATCCTGCCCAGGAATCTCCATGATGTTGATATCTAACCCTCCACTGTCGATCATGACCCTAAGCAACAACATGATAAGTCTGCCTCGCCATGCAATGGAGGTCTCAGTGCTCCCCCACGTGTCAAACCCAAGGTGGACTGGATCATTGTCTGCTCTGTCCCTGCTCATCACAAAGTGGAGTGATCCACCTGCCCAACAAACCCCTGGATCCCCCAACCATACTGGGAGCTCACAACTCCCACTCCTCGCGAGATATCGTTGCGTAGTGCTACTACCTATTAGAACCCATCTGGCCCTCATCTCTAACCCCTATATGTATCCCCTGGGTGGTCCCCAAGTATCAGGAGTCTGTCCCACGCATGTGTACCTGCCCCGCTCCTGCCAAACCACGTTGTGATATCCATTATCCCAATTGTTGTTGATACACCTAGATACTGCTTGGAGTCTGGGTACCCTCCTGTAGACGAAGTCTACCATCCACCGTCCCTCAAATGTGAGCCCAAGGGTGGAACATATTGTTAGATTTAGATAGACGTGGAATGTTCTATGCTTAATGCAAATTTACTTCAATCGTATTTAGGCCCGATTCAATTTAGCAATCACATAAACATGGAAGTAAAATGTTAATAGAACATAATAATAGATCAACAGAAAACAAGCCAATAACATAGATCATATTTTACAATTCTTCTTGTCCAGCACAGATATAGGATAGTGTGTGTTACGGCAGTCAACGAGATGCATCACCAAGCAAAGTCTTTCTCAACATCAGATCAGCCAACCCTCCAAGTGTCATACACACAACCCTCAAAGACAGCTCATCAAAAGTCAACGTTGGTCAACAGAAAGTCAACGTTGTAGATTTAGGGCTTTGATCAAAGTCAATGCTCAGCCTTGAATTTTGTGCCCAGCAATATGGCCTTCAAAAATCGGAATTTCTGCAAAGTTTGGAGGTCAAAACATCAAGGGTTGACAACGGTCAACGCTAGTGAATGCACAGCAAACAGCCCTAAAACCAGTCCACAGATTTACCTAGCTTCAGCTCAGCACGTGTGAAGGAAAGAGGCCTCCAAAAGCTGATCGAACCAATCAAATCGCAAGAGAGAATGTGTGATGAGTTGACGAGCAAATGATCTCCAAGTCTCTCCAATTTATATCCATCAAAGAGGGTGTGTGACACATCTATTAAGCTTGTGAGCCTGCATTACAAATTTGGCCGACCTTGCACACGTGTGGAAAATAAAATCAAAATATATGTTCTGCTCATCCAAACAAGATGATCTTTAGATCAAACTTGCACTTCTCCGAAAGAGAAATCCAACAAAAATATAATCATCATCATATGAGCAAGTACAACAAGGAGTTTGGACCTAGTTGCGCTAATTAACACTCCCACTCAACTAGGGAGAACTCCATCTATCCACCTGTGCCATCCAGAGATCAGTACCATCGTGTACTATCATATAGCATTGTGCGTCATCTTGTCGTAACTTGTTTTGTTGGCTCTTCTGCGCAAATAGAACAAAAGGTGAGTCACAAAGACATCACGCTAAGTTGACCCAAAGTCAGCTTAGAGGTTAAAACCTCTCTTGGACTCAAAAAGAGTCTCATACCATCCTGAAGTTAGTTTACTGACCCGAAGTCAGTTTAGAGGTAAAAACCTCATCAGGCTTGATCCCAGACCAAGGTGTTGGACACGTGCCATCCTAGACATAGAGAGTACGACAATCTCGGATGCGTCCATCGGTCTTGCTATTGGTCTCTATCCACATTTCCCACCTCATTAGCCAAATGAGAGGTACTTCCCATGAGTTTGAAACTCCATGGGTAGGATGTGTGCGTGGCATAAATCAAAGAGAGGTGAACCACCTCAATATCATAACGGTGGGGCACAAGCACAACAAGGTTCAGCAAGCCTAGCCCCGCGTGTGCTTAGAGCTCCAAGAAGCTATCCCCAAGCCCCCTGGATCTCCCAAAGCTCATAGTCCAACTCAAGCGGGACCCTCGGAATAGGGTCTTTCCACGATTCCAAGCTTCTCACGGAAGGTTAGGAACTTGATCTTCCCCAGGGGCTTCATGACAATATCTGCGACTTGCTCATCAATTCCTATATGATCGAGCCTTACGGCGCCTTGTTGTACCATATCCCAGATAAAGTGGTACCTGATATCAATATGCTTGGATCGATCGTGGAACACGGGAATCTCTGAAAGACGAATCCCACTTTGGTTATCACAAAGATAACGGTGGTATCTAGCACATGCCCAAACAACTCACTGAAGAGCTTTCGCAACCAAACAGCTTCACAACATGCCATACTCGCTGCAATGTATTCAACCTCAACGGTGCTCAAAGCTACCAACTTCTACTTCCTGCTCATCCAATATATCGAAGCAGAACCCAAGGTGAAGCAACATCCAGATGTGTTCTTGCGATCCACCACACTGTCAGCCCAATCGGCATCAGTATATCCATGGAGTCTCAAACTCCCGGCAATGTATCTCAGCCCATGGTTGATTGTGCCCCGAAGATATCTCAATAGATTCTTGGCACCAATCCAGTGAATGTGATTAGGCTCAACCATCTGTTGACTCAAAGTGTTCACTGCAAAACATACGTCTGGACCGGAGTTCACTAGGAACATCAGGGCCTCCACGAGTTGTCTATACTCGGTGGGATTTCCCAGCTCGGGCCCAAGAGCGTTTCCACAGACTTACAGTCCACCATACCAAATCTCTGTAGCAGCTTCACGCCATATTTTCCTTGAGAAAGGAAAATCTCGCTTGGCCTTTTCCATACCTCCAAGCCTAGGATGTAATGCATCAATCCTAGGTCTTTCATCTCAAATTCAGAAGCTAGCTCTCTCTTACACTAATGAATGAGCGGGTCAACACCTGTTAGGAAGAGATCGTCCACATAGAGAACTAGAATGAGAGGCCTTTCTCTATCAACCTTAAAATAAAGGTTTGGATCAGCATTACTTCGAGTGAAGCCCAGCTTCATCATGTAGCTATCTATCCTCTCATACCAAGCCCTAGGGCTTGCTTCAACCCATAGAGGGATTTCTTCAACCTGCATACATAGGTGTCTCTATCTAGGACTTCGAACCCCAGAGGTTGCTCCACATACACCTCTTCCTTTATAGAACCATGCAGAAAAGCAGTCTTCACATCCATTTGATGGAAACTCCATCCTTGAGCAGGAGCAAGGGCAATGATAGATCGGATGGTGGTATAGCGGGCCACAGGTGCAAATATGTCATCATAATCTATGCCTTCTTTTTTAGAGAAGCCTCAGGCAACAAATCTTGCCTTGTACTTTTCAGCACTACCATCAAATCCATGCTTGATCTTATAGAGCCATTTCGAGGTGACATCATATTTGTCCTTCGGTCTCGGGACCACTTCCCAGACATCATTTTTCATAATGGACTCATATTCTTCGTGCATAGCATCCTTCCAAATTTGATGCTTTACGACTTCTTCAAATGATCCAGGCTCAGATTATACAACTATACTCATGGCTGCTAGGTACCCTTGGTACCTATTCGGCTTCTTGCTTTCATGGAATGTCCCCCTTGGGGAAATATGTCTCTTGGCATCTTCAAGAGTGTCCCTAATCCATGAGGGTCTTCTCATATTTGAAGGAGGTGGATCAATAGGATCCATAGGCCCTTCAACATCGGACATTTGCTCATCCTTCAACTCTTCTTGCTTCCCTGCTTCTTCATCTTCTTTGTCTTCCTTGGAGCTAGGAAGAATTCTCACTTTCTTGAGGGCAGCATCTTCATCGAAGGTGACATCATGGCATATCTCCACTTCTCTTTGACTAGGCACATAGATTCCATATGTCTTCGAAGTTTCACTATAGCCTACAAACATCCCCTTCTTTCCAAAAGCATCCAACTTGCTTCTCTTTTCTTTCGACACATGAAAGTAAACAGGACAACCAAAAACTCTAAAATGAGAAGCATCAAGTTTCTTACAAGAGAAGACCTCTTTGGGAGTCTCGGAGTCCAGAGCGGAATGTGGGCATCTATTTTGAACATACACAGCAGCGTTCGCAGCTTCTCCCCATAGAAACTTCGGAAGACCTTGGTCATATAGCATGGCGCGGGCAGCTTCCACAATGGTCCTGTTCTTTCTTTCAGCAACACCATTTTGCTCAGCAGTATACATAGTTGTGGTCTAGCTCATAATGCCAACTTCATTGCAAAAGTCATTGAATTCATTTGACTCATACTCGATCCCATTGTCCGATCCTCAAAACTTTAATTCTCTTCTCAGTTTGATTTTCTACCAAGGCCTTGAAGGTACGAAACCATTTGAATGCTTCGTCCTTCTGCTTCAAGAAATATATCCAAGTCTTGCGGGAGAAGTCATCTGTAAAAGTCATATAATAGGAACATCCTCCCATGGATGTCATGGGCAGCATACCAGTTAAATCAGAATGTATCAACTGCAAGATATCAGTTGTCTTTGTGACACTCGAGGAAAATGGTCCCCTTGTATGCTTCTCTTCGGCACAACCTTGACATATACCATCATGGTCATCTTTAAATTTGGGCATCCCTGTCACCACCTTCCTTGTTTCGAAAAGGGCTTTGTAATGAAGGTGTGCAAACCTCCAATGCCATAACTCTGTTTGAAGAGTTGTATCAACTCTAAAACCAATAGTAAGAGCTTCCTTGAAGTTCTTCTTCCAGATGCGTAACTTTCCATCAACGAATGCCACCTTGAACCCTTTGTCTTCCATTGTCGAAATAGACACAAGGTTCTTTTTCAAATCAGGTACGTACAACACATCATGTAAATGGAGGACTTGACCTTGAGATAAATGAAGGGTCACAGTCCATGTCCCTTTCACGGGATAGGTGGCATTATCTACAAGGATAATTTCTAGATTAGTCAATCAAATCAGAGAGGGCTTCTTTATAACCATTGAGGTGCCTTGAAGCACCACTATCAATCAACCAGACATCCAGAGTGTCAGGAGGAGATGCAGCAGAGAGGGCAGATACAAGAAGAAATTCATTTTTCTTATTATCAACAACATTAGACTCATCTTACGTGGAATTTCTTGACCTCTTGAAAGGTTGCCCATTTCCACTATGATCAAAGGGAGCCTTCCCTTTTCCTTTGAACCTGTTGTTCCTTTGATTGCCATTCCCCCTGGAGTTGTTGTTTTCATCATCCCTGGGAGAGTCCCTTCTATTAGGGCACTTTCTTGCATAGTGACCAAACTTGTTACAAGTGTAACATCTTCCCTTCCTTCCTCTGGGCCCCGCTCTTCCATGGTTTTGATTTCTCAGACCACCATTGTTCCTCTTCTTTACATGAGCAGTGACGGCAGTAGGGTCACCTCCATTTCCATTAGAAGGATGATCTCTCTCCATCATTTTTGTCTCCTCTTGAGTGCATCCCGTCAATATTTCATCAAAATCAGGAATCACATTATTATTAAAAATAGTGGTATTGAATACATACCAATCACGGGGGAGACCTCCAAGCGCAATGAGAACCATCTCTCGATCAGTTATTTCTTCTCCAATAGCTAGAAGATTGTTCCTGATTTCAATGAGCCTCATAAAATAGGATTGAATGGATTCATCCTTGCCCTTCTTAATATTCTTCAATTGATTCTTGAAGAAAAGAACTTGATTAGCATTGCTAGCCCTCAACATGCTAACCAGCTTATCATACATCTCTTTAGATGTGCTCAGCTCAGAAATGTAAGCAACCAAGTGCTTATGAATAGAATCCCAGATAATCATCTTTGCTTTGATTTTCCCTTTTCTATACTTCATCTTTGTGGCAGCACGTGCATTTGATGGAGGCTCATGAATCTTCCCCTGCACATAGTCCATGACATCTTGATCTTCAAATGCCAAATCCAAGGACATCTTCCATGCATGATAATCAGACTTATCATGCAATTTATCGTCAGACTTGAAACCCTTATAGGTTGAGGAGGCCATTGGTAATTGATAGGATTTCCTCTTCGATGATTGCTTTTCACACTAGCTTGGACTTTGTCTTCACCTCAGCTCTGATACCATGTTAAATTTAGATAGACATGGAGTGTTCTATGCATAATGAAAATTTACTTCAATCTTTCTTAGGTAGTAATCACATAAACATGAAAGTAAAATGTTGATACAACACAATAATAGATCAACAGAAGACAAGCCAATAATATAGATCAGATTTTACAATTCTTCTTGTCTAGCAAAGATATAGGATAGTGTGCATTATGGCAATCAACAGGATGCATCAGCCAGCAAAGTCTTTCTCAACAGCAAAGTCTTTCTCAACATCAAATCACCCAACCCTCCAAGTGTCACACACACAGCCCTCAAAAACAGCTCATCAAAAATCAATGCCAGTCAACAGAAAGTCAGCGCATAAAAGTCAACACTACAGATTTAGGGCTTTAGTCAAAGTCAACGCTTAGCCTCGATTTTTGTACCCAGCAATACGGCCTTCAAAAATCGGAATTTCTGCCAAGTTTGGAGGTCAAAACATCAAGGGTTGACCAAGGTCAACGCACAGCAAACATCCCTAAAACCAGTCTGCAGATTTACCCAGCTTCAGCTCTGCACGTGTGAAGGAAAGAGGCCTCCAAAGGCTGATCAAACCAATCAGAACACGAGAGAATGTGTGATGAGTTGATGAGCAAATGATCTCCAAGTCTCTCCAAATTATATCCATCAGTGAGAGTGTGTGACACATATATTAGGTTTATGAGCCTACATTACAAATCTAGCCGGCCTTACACATGTGTGGAAAATAAAATCAAAATATATGTTCTGCTCATCCAAACAAGATGATCTTTAGATCAATCTTGCACCTCTCTGAAAGAGGAATCGAACAAAAATATAATCATCATCATATGAGCAGTGCAACATGGAGTTTGGACCCAGTTGCCCAAAATTAACACATATGCTACCTTGGCAATCAACCATGCCATCCCTAAGCCTGGACCCGTCAACTCATGCACCCACCAAGTGTCTCAACTAGAAAGGCTCCCCCTGGCTCATGACACACGGTATCTCATCCAACTGCCTAGGGTGAGTCTCCCATGCCCTGCTGCCTAAATGGAGAGTGTCAAGGGGCACCAACCAAACACTCCACGACCATAAGCAACACTGGAGGATGATGGGTATGTATGTCCCAAAGGGTGTGACCAAGAGTCTACCTGAATGCTCAAGAGTAATCCTCCAGATTACACTCTCTCTGCCTCGGATCTGCTGATAACACCCTCGTAGCCATGTCTCTACTAAACGTGGCATCTCCAGATGCTCAACAAGATACTCATCGATCCTAAGTGAGTTGCATCCCATGGTACACCTACTGCCCCTGTCCATATGTCTCTTTGGAGGCAATGCTCCAAGAGCCCACTGCTCCACATCATGTGTCACTCACTGCATACCACCAAGTATCACCACACTCCTCGACCTGCCACTAAATGTTGCAACCTGCCCCTGTACACCAATGGATACCCCCGACAACAATTATATTGTCTTGTATCATCATGTGTCCATCCTGCATCGCCGCACCTGTCACTCCCTACATGTACTCAAAGCAATGGGAAGCATTCCTACTCCACAACGCAGTCCGACATACTACAACATACCCCCATGCATCTCCATGCCCATCTACAAACTACTGCCCAATGATGGATGCTCCTACATGTCCCAGGGTGTGATGGCCTAAGGCTGTATCCATATGAGTCAGCCCATACTCGTTTGGTACCATCAGCTCCACTGTCTCATCACCATACTCTCTAATGAATGGATCTCCCTTCCAAATCCTCCCTGAGAGACCCAAGAAGTGAATCTCCCTAGGTACCAATAGCGATGCCAATCCTGCTCTGCTCCTATGTGTCCTTTGTGCCCCACACAACATCAAAAGTTTGTACCTAAACTGGTTGGACACTAGAGTTGGCTGAAACTCCCCTAGTGAATGTGCACACTCAACTTTTAGGTCAACTGTACCCTCCAGGTCGTAGTCAACTAGTATACCTGGGAAGTGATAGGTAGTCCTGCCCAGATTCTAATGCTAGTCCAAGCTTTCCAATAACCCTAGTGCTTGGAAGTTCATGCTGAGCTACACCTCGATGCATCACCATCTCCATAGCCCACTCCACCGGGTACCAACTCAGAATCTTTGACCATCCAACCCCAAGAGAGGGATCGAATGTGTGAACTCCTACACCTAAAGCAACCCTGACATGCATATGTTGCACCCTGTGCAACTCAGGTCGTCTCATCTAGCTATCCAATTCAACGCATGAGATCTGACTAGGTAGCTTCGTCTCTTTCTCTCCAATGGCCAATGGTGACCAACCGTGCTGCTAGCCCCATCTATGTATGCCTAAAGGGGGCTGCTCCGACGTTCCAATGTGCCCTCTACCTGTACCATAAGTTGCTCTGGCTAAATCATCACAAGTGACTCATCATCCTGAATATCTCCCATAGAGTCCCCTGATACCACATGCACACTGCAATACGAAACCAGCCTACTATCATCAACTCTGCATGACTGCTCATGCTCCCTAGAAGCATCCTCATATGGCCCCATGGACTCATCCAAACAAGAGTCCTCATACTAACATACAGAAGGAATGTCCTCCTGCTCTACCTTTGTATCTCTTAGTGCCTCATCAAAGGTGGATGCATCTCCTAGTACCTCACCCATCTACTGCGTGCGATTGTCACCCAAAAACTCGGACACGACTCCATTCATCACCTCAATGTATGGCTCTACTCTCTCCACTAAGATGTCAACTGACTCGGTCAAGGAAGTCTCCAACAAGGGTGAGCCCTGCGTCACACTAGGTGTATCTACAAGCTCCCCACAATCCTGTGTGCCCTCATCCTCCAAGTGCGAGGAAGCCATTTTGATGGCTTCCCCCTCTGTTATTCGGTCAAGATGGAAAGAGGTATCCGATTTTTCCACCCGATCCCGAGCCGTGCAATTAGTGGATCCATCATACATGGGAAAAGGTGTCCTCCCAATGGTACTCTGCAACTCTGAACTCTGCGTGTTAGACCCCCCACTCTTCCTTCCTTCTTCATCCCACTTGAGCTAGCAGTAATCTTTGAAGGACAAAGCCGCTTTGAAGTTTTCCCCCATGGATTGCCATTCTTGGAAATAATCTCCCATGGGTATATGATCATGTCGCCTACCTTGCTCACTCAGTACTGGAGGTAAGAATGCAGGCATCGTGATCCTGGTTGGCCTACTGAAGGCTGGCGAGTGAGTGATTGGTAAAGGGTGGTCACACTGTTGTGAGACCCCTGAAGTCTCCCCAATTAGGAACTCATGATGGATACTCTTATCCCTATTATGTTGCTTGAGTCCTTCCAACATTCCCTTCTGTTCTTTGGCTAAATCATTTTGGGCCTTTAAGATGCTACCAAATGTTGATTCCCCTTTGCTCCTTGACTCCCCCATATTTGCCACCTCTATTGCCTACCCTCCTTGTTCATAGGAAAAGATCCCCACGGCTGAGCCAAGAACGAAGCTCTAATACCACTGTAATATCCCAAATGGGGATTAACAGTAATAAAAGTGCAAATTGACAAGTAACTACAACAAAAATGCAAAACACCATTAAAACACACAAACTGGAGCCAAAATCACTGCTGAGCCATTTTATTAATGTATTGGGAAAGAGTACAATTGAGGTGCTGGAAAGTTTGCACTTGGGACTGCTCAAGTCAGGCTTGAAGAACAACTTAAACCCAAGCAAAAATTTGGCTGAAAGTGCCTCCGCGTGGCTCGGTCTCTGCGCTTCCTAGCCCAGAAATGTTGTTGTTGGCTGACTTCAGACTGTTGGTTGGGCTGCTTCCTCTACTCATAAAATTTTGGGCTTTCAACCCTGGACTCTACTCACCAAACCCACAAAAACCAACGAAGGAATTGGCCAGATGTTGAACCTAGACTTTCGGCCCAATTTTCTTCTAGCTCCTCTAGCAGCTGGCAGTGTTAGGATCTCTGTTTGAAGCCTCAAACCTTCCCAGAAAATTATGTCGAATTATTCTTGGCTTCTCCTCAATAAACCCAAAAAAGCCCAGAAAGGGTTCGCCCAAAGCATGACTTCGGAATTTGGCCTTCCTGGGCTTGGCTCACTGTGTTGTTGGGTAAATCGAACCTCTAGATGAATCTGCTGGAAAATGCCTTCGGAGAGCTACCAAAATCCCTGGTAGGAGGTGGCTAACCTCCCCTCCACATCTCGTGCTAAAACTCTGCTGCTCTCCACACTCCCGGTGCCCACACCGAACAGAACTGCGCAATCTTCTCTACCTCTGCACAGTTCTGAAGGGGCTACGCTCTTCCTATTGCTGATGCTATGTAATTCCCTCACCAAAATGTAGAACTCCTTTCCTGAGCGGGCACTCGAACACCCCCGAGGTAGAGGTTGAGATCTCCACTTGAAGATCTCGTGTGCTAAACAGCACTACAGACTTGGCTCTCAGGCTCAAGCGTGCTTCAGTCAAAATGACCAAGAGAAATAAGATGAATGAATGAATGTCAAATGAGCCTTCCCTTCTTCCTTTTATCCATTGAGGCCCAACATATGCCTTGGGTCCCACCTTGACCTGCGTTGCCTCTCCTTAGCCAATCAAGTGCTGCCTTCCTCTAGCCAATCTCACGTTGTCCTTTTCATGCCTCTTCTACGCTGCCACCTAAGGCCAACTTGACTCCACCACTAGAGCCTCAATTTTCCCTTGGGGACTTTAGGAAAAGACTTTATTTGGCCTAATTATTAACTGTGGGTCCCCTACCCACTTTATTTCCACCCAACATTAGGATTTTCCAAAATTAATCAAAATTAACATCCCAATTAGCTAACTACTAATTTGGGGATATTACATTTTCAGAGACACCTCATAGCCAGGAAATACGAATCAAAAGCATAGTGCATGCACATTCCTATGCAGAAAAGAAACCCAAATAGCCTACACAATTTCAAAGTAATTAACACTCATACATAGAAACCAGATTTACTTAGACATTGCAACTCAGCAAATGATCTCCCAACAGATTGTGTTTAGAGACCCTCTCGGTAAAATTTAAACATTTCTTAGAAATTGGAGAACAGTTTTGTATAGATTACCTCCCTCTTGCGCACCTCTTGTATCCCTTTTGGTGATAAGATAAACAAGCTACTTCCTTGGTCGTCTCATGATCATGTATTGTTTGCCCAACAAATTGTGGCCTGACATAATTTGCACTACCACAAAATGTGTCCATCCATCATATTTGCACTGTATGAGCAATGCCTTTTTCTACAAGGTTTAATATCCCTACTTACCAACAGAAGCTTCCAATAGTAATCAATATTATCTCTAAAATAGGGTGTTCTATGTTTCCCAATTTAATATTTTGCACGTTTGTCCCAATTTAGATAAGCATTACGTTTGACTTCAGTTGTTATATGTACTTCTTTGCAAAGGAACGCTTACTAAATAAACTCACTCTTGTTCATTCCGATTCAAAATTTCATAACATGATTGAGAGAGGAATTGTTTGTAATGAACATAATTACAAAGGGCAATCAAAATATCTTATGTGACCAATTTCTATATCTCTTTAGATGAGCACTTCAGTAAACAAAAAAGTTTAAGAGGAAATATAAGAGTGAGTTTTTTAAGAGGAAGCTATTTTATTACAATTTTTAATTTCCAAGAACTATAAAGGCCTACCAGAGACCCTAGCATCTTTAAACTAGTGAGCCTTACAGGTCGAGAAATTGCATCAAATGCTTCATCATTGACTACATAACTTTGGGGCTACATGCAAAAAACTTGCCCATAAGTTAGGTTTGTATTATACTATTAACCTCTAGGCATGGGCTCACCAGTACAACAAGGCTTTTACTTGGTTGTGAAACTGATTTTGGTTAGGCTCTAAAATCTTTATTTAGAAAAAGTGGGTATATAGAGCCATAGTAAATTAAGGCTAAGACGACCCTATAGAAGGCTAGGAGTCTTGCTAAATGAGTAATTACTTGAGGCATTTAGTGCCAATTTTGTATTTAGGATCCTAGATGGTTTTAGTGAGAAACGAAATGGATTGCAGTAAAGCACCCTTGATCTGGACACTAGTACCCCCATTTTCAACATTAATGCCCTCTATCTGGTTTAAAAAATGATAATAAAGTGGTACAATAGCCAATTTTCACATGGAAAGGGCCCACAATATGTCAATCTGACTGTGATGTCCCCGCTTAGCAATTTTTGCTAAGAAATGCATTTTTGCACAATTTTGACATTTTGACATGTTTGACTTACGAAAAAGTGGGTTTGGAGGACCCCACTTGACATTTTGATCAAAGAAGGGTCCAAACATAAGAAAAGAAGACAAATTAACAGGTTAGTGGAATGTGGGGGCCACTCCGAAAGGGAATCTGCACCCCTTATGAGAAATCGTACTTGTGGGAAGGAAGAGAGAAGGGAGTTTGATTTGTGGAGCCCACATGGAGAAAGGAGGGGCGACAAGGGTAAATAGAGGGGGAAGACCTCACTTTGGGACTTTTGGCCAAATTCAGAATTGAACCCTTGTTTGCTTGAGTTGTTGAGCCAAGTCAACATCATGTTGTTCAGCACAGAAGTTTTCAGGCGGGAATCTCACCTCCTTCTTCAGTGGACTTTGAGTACGACCCTAGGGGAGCCTCTTGCTACATTTCAGTGCTATTCCAAGAGGATCTATAGGTGTATTTGGCCATCATTTGGAAAGACTGAGCACAGAAGGAGCACGCATCCTTGGGAGAAATAGTTGCAGGGCATATTGGTTGTTGGGCTTTTCGGAGGGTGATTGCCTTGGTATTTACCCGAGTTTTTGGGTGTTTTGCAAGTTTAAAGTGAAAGGAGTTTGGAGGGGGTTTTATGGTGCTTTTTGGAAGTGCACAGAGGGTCATTGGCTGGGCCTACGCATGGTGTAGGGTTGTGGGATTTGCGAAGAGATACTGTCGGGATTTGGAGGAATCCAGAGGAATTTGCGGGGAAGCTTTTAAAGGGATTTATGGAGGCATTTGGGCTTGCAAGCAAAATTCTTCCTTTAGTTGTGCATAAACTGGGAAGAGAAAGGAATGCACATTTCTGGGGCTTTTCGGATGTGATGTTCCTTTTTCTGGTATTCCTTATGGCATGGTTATGATGGACTTCCAGGTTTGGAGCTAGACAAGTCACAGGTTCACTGTTTAGGTTTACTTCATCAGCGAGCCCAAGGGCTTTTGGAGATGTTTTATGGGGTCTGGTGGAGTTCACTTTCCATCCTCCATCATCAGGATTGATTCCGCACAGCTCACCCCTCGGTCCATTGCATTCTGATAATTCTCGTAAAACGGGGTTATTATTGTGCATAATTCATTTAATTGCGCTTAAGGTGGCTTTTCGGGAGGAACACTTGACGAAACACGTTAGTTTAATAGCTCGTTGGAACCGGAACGAGAAGATCTACAAGATGGGATGTTTAGCAGGGATTTGCAGTGGCTTGAGGAGGCGTGATGGCCAATTTACCATTTCCCCACATTAAAAAGAATATTTTAATTGAAACAAAAGAGGGGAATGAGCTCAATGATTAAAATAATAATAAAATAGGAGATTCTAGAGAGGTCCATCAGATTTATAAAAAGGAGGAGGCCATTGGGAGGACATCTTGGATTTGATATTTCTTCTTGTATGAGAGGTTGAGAACCCAGTTCTCTACTTCATTGGTAGCCCAGGACAGAAACCCTCGAGTATGTTGTTGAGTGTTGGACAAAAACCCAACTCTCTTTGAGGAGACTTCATCTAGGAGTTTCATAGAGCTTTAGGGATATTGGAGTGAGGATCATTCAACTCCTCAATTGGTGTTTCATCGTCTTTCAGTTGATTTCGTGGCAGCAGTTGATTCAATGGCGGTTTTTGTTGGAGGGAGGGTGCAACAGTTGTGGAGTTTTGAGAGACCAGGATCAGCATGTCAACAGAATATTCAGAGGTCCACTCACCTATCATCTTTTCTATTTTGTCTCAAATATTTCTAGTTGTACTTTGCATGCTATATTATAATAAATGAAGCTAGGTCATTTCTTGTGTTGCATTTCCTGATGCTATTTTGAGTTTTTGGGTTTACTTTTGCAAATTGAAAATGTATTTGTCGTGCTTGTATAATTTTTGGGTTGCTATTTACTAGTGCATTTTGGTGCAATTTCGTGGGATTTTGGCGAAAATGTGGGCATAAAATTTTATAAAGAAAATTCTCAGAAAAAATACCACAAAATTCCCAAAAGGGATATTACACCGGACCAGCTAGAAGTATTGAGAATTATATAGGGCAATGATTATCATTAATTCTCTTTACTTGATAAATGCTTGTGATTCCTTTTCACTTATTAGCTTTGTTCCTTATTATTATATGTGTGAAGCATCAAACTACTACCAAAAACAGGAAGAACAATGACACAGTATATAGTTGCAAGCCAAGGCCAAAACCTCTCCTCTTGAGAGGAAAACCCTTAAATCTCTTCTCTTCCTTATAGATTCTTCAATTGACGAATTCCATGACCTTAGGACTGAGACCAATACCCTCCAAGACCAATAACAGCCTCTCCAGATGATGTGCCAACTTCGATCTAGTCAAACCCAGTTAAATCTCTTCTAGTAGCACCTTTTCGACCTCCTGCTGCAAGATTTTCGGCCTCCTACTACAGATCAGAAATTCCGGCCTCCCTGCAAATGTTGTTGCCACACATGGGAACTTTGATCTTTGTCTAGAGCCCTCCTCTGACCTTTGCTTTCCTTTCCCTGAATTCTGGAGCTTGAGAGTGACCCTTGGTGACCTTCGCTTGACCTCTTTGCCTCCTTTTCTCCAAGATCGAACTTGTAGATGGATGCCCTAGGTCTGTTGCAGAAACCCTAGTTCTCTTTAGCACGTGAGAGAGAAAAATAGCCATAACACAAGTCTCCTTCGTCCTCCTTCTTCGTTCCCTCTTCCTTCGCTAGAATGAGTGGTGAGTGAAAGTGCTTCAAATGGGACAAGTCCTCTTCTATTTATAGGCCTCTTTCAAGGGTGAACGTGGCTCTTCCTTTACGCCGACTTGGTCTTGGAGGGTATTCCAAGACTTTTAAAGACAAAAATAATTTTCTTTATGAGTTACAATGTGCCCAGTGGGATCTTCAACTTAAGATAATGACTCTTTTGACTTCTTGACATAGGACAAACCCTAGAAGCACTCAATGGGTGCTTGACCTATAAAATAAAAGACCTTGAACATGAAACACACGCTCCAAAATAATAATAATAATTTTTCTTTCATTTTATACTTTACAAGAATAAAAAAATACATTTCATACTTATGAAGACCGAACCTAGTTAAACATTTTTCAACACTCCCTCTTAACTAGGGAGGTATTCATAATAGGTACATGGACATTCTCAATCTGAAGAGATCTCATAAGAAGAGTCAGATTGGTAACCCATCTATCTAGCATCATATCAACTAGCATTGTCACATAGCAAGGCTTTGACTAACAGCTTTATCTCTCCACAAGATCAGAGCACAATGCTAGCGAGATCAATGATTTATAGACACCATCATCATTGTCTCTCAAGGTACATACTCCACTCGAGTGTTCACCGAATATGACCTTCCTTGGACTATTCTTATCTTGGATAGCTAGTCCTCAAAGAATATTGATCCACGACTACTCTTATCTTGGATGCCCTACCTCATCCTCAAAGAGCATCGGATGCCAAATGGTTACCCAATCCTTCATTCTCTCTTCCCAAGTGAAGACAAGAATGATGTGCCTATCTCTCCCTCTCAACTAGGGAGGATATATCAACCAAGCCAAGCTTGTCTCTCAAGTACACAAGCTTCTTGTTAGGAAGAGATATCGTCAATATGTCAGCTACCTGCTCATCTGTGGAGATATGTTGTAGCTGCAGCACACCATTCTGTACTAGCTCCAAAATATAGTGATACTTGTTGTTTATATGCTTTGTCTTTCCATGAAATAATGGGTCCTCGAACAACCGTATACAATTGGTGTTGTCACAATGTATCACTATAGGGTCAATCGGTCCTTCGAATAGGTCAGAGAGCAACTTCCTTAACCAGACGACTTCTCTGCTTACTTTAGAGGCCGCAACATACTCAACCTCAGCACTACTCAAAGCAACTGTCTTGCTTTCTGCTCATCCATGAGATCATGGAGGATCCCAAACTGAAACATCCTCCTGTAGTGCTTCTTCCATCCTACTCGTTGCGTCCCCAGTCGGAATCTGTATATCCAATCAAGTGGACATCATTCCCCCTATCATATTTCAGGAAGTAGTGGATAGTTCGTCGCAGATATCTCAATATATGTTTTATTGCTATCCAGTGATCATGCTTTGGCTCCACTTGGAATTGACTAAGAACATTTACTGCAAAACATATGTTTGGTCGAGTATTCACCAAGTACATCAATGAGCCAATCAGTTGTATATATTTGGAAGGATCCACCGAGCTCGATTCGGAACTCCTTAGTCTCTTCAAATTTGTGATCATCAGAGTGGTCATAGGTTTGCAATCCATCATATCAAACCTCTTCAACATCTTGATCACGTACTTCCCTTGACCCAGATAAATTTCATCAAGTCCTTGCTAGACTTCTAGTTCCAAATAGTAATGCATCAGCCCTAGATCCTTCATGTCAAATTATGTTGCTAGGTGCTTCTTGCATTCTTCAATTCAACCTTCTACACATGTTAAGAGAAGATCATCTACATACAGAAGAATGATCACAAGTTCTCCATCTACAACCTTGATATAAAGGTTTTGATCAGCATAACTTTTTGTGAAGCCTATTCTTTGTAGGTATGCATCCATTCTAGCATACCATGCCCTTGGTGCTTGCTTGAGGCCATATAATGCTTTCTTCAATCTGCAAACATATGCCTTCCGGTCTTTAGCTTCAAATCCCAAGGGTTGCTCTATATAGAATTCCTCATCAATTGTACCATTTAGAAACGCAGCCTTGACATCCATTTGATGGATGTTCCATCCCATCGATGTTGCCAGAGAGACCAATGAACGAATCATTGTATACCTTGTTGTCGGAGCAAATTTCTCTCCATAGTCAATGCCTTCTTGTTGAGAGAAGCCCCAAGCCACAAATCTTGCCTTATACTTATCGATACTTCCATTTGTCGCATGTTTGATCTTGTAGATCCATTTGGAAGTTACCACAGATTTGTCTTCGGGCCTTGGTACGATCTCTCAAACTCCATTCTTCATTATAGATTGATACTCTTCCATTCCTGATGATTGACAGACTCTTCAAAAGTGGATGGTTCTGCTTCTATTAATTTTGTCATGTATGCAGCATACCCAGAATATTTCTTAGGTTTCTTGCTTTCTCTAAATGAGCCTTTCGCTGCCCCATGACCTTCTGCATCAAGTAGTGTAGATTTCAACCAATTTGGTCTCTTTCCTGATTCAGGGAGGACCATAGGTTGAATAAGGTCACTGGGACCCTCATCTTCATGATGAGATTCTTCTTCTTCCCTGTTAACTTCTACTTCAAATAATGGAAGTTCTTCGTCATCAGAGTCCATGGGAAGTTCCTCAGATTTCTTGAATATGATACTCTCGTCAAATATGACATCTCGACTTACTTCTATATGGTGTCCTTTCTTTATGTAGATTCTATAGGCCTTAGAGGAATTGTTGTAACCAACAAATGTTCCTCTAATGCTTGATGGATCCAGCTTCTTTCTTTTGTCCTTTGGTATATAAATATATACGAGACACCCAAAGATACGGAGATGGTCTACAACTGGTTTCTTCCCAGTGAATACTTCTTCAGAAGTCTTGTTGTCTAGTGACCTTTGGGGACTTCGATTTTGAATATATATTGTTGTCTTCGTAGCTTCTCCCCACAGGAATTTGGGTAGATCTTGATCATGCAACATCGCCTTTACACTTTCTTCAATGGATCGGTTCTTTCGTTCTGCAACTCCATTTTGCTCAGGATTATATGGGACTATCAACTCCCTCTTAATCCCAGACTCCTTACAGAATGCTATAATCTCCTTGGATGTATATTGTCCCCCATTATTGGATCTTAGTATCTTGATTCTTCTTTCTGTAAGGTTCTCCACTTCAACTTTGAATTCTTGAAATTTTGTAAATACTTCGTCATTGGTTTTCATCAAGTAAACCCAGGGCTTTCTTGAATGGTCATCTATAAATGTGACATAATATAGATGACCTCCAAGTGATTTAGGAGTCATAGAGCCACATACATCGGAGTGTATGAGATCCCAGATTTCTTTTGACCGTGAAGCACTGCTTCCAAATGGTATCTTGGTATTCTTACCCAATGCACATCCCTTACATACTCCTTCATGATCTTCTTTCAACTCAGGAATTCCATCTACTATGGAACTTAGATTTGGGAGGATCATGAAATGAAGATGACAAAATCTTCTATTGCATAGTTCACATGGGCTAATTGCAATGTGAACCAAGGCTTCAGCTAGAGGAGATATCAGCCTATAAAGTCTTCCTTCTCGAATACCAATTACTCTAGCATTCTCTATGCTTGAGATTTTACTCCATACAACAGCCATTCCATCAATGAAAGCTACTCCATCACCCTTATATTCTAAACTTGAAATGGAAAGTAAGTTCTTATGCAAACCTGGAACAAATAGGATGTTGTTGAGGTGAATGTTGCTTCCATTCTCCAGCTCTATAGAGGTTGATCCAATACCTCTTACAGGATAGCTTTTGTTATCTCCAAGTTCCACTAAACAAGAAGATTTTCCTTTTGATAAAGTCTTCAATTGTTTGTGATGACCTGTCATGTGCCTAGATGCACCACTATCAATTACCCAAATGCTCTCGTCTTGGAATGTGTCAGTGAGTGTCAAGAAGAGACCTTCATCCTTTTCCTTGATTACTTCCTTCTTTGTAGAGAATAAGAGATTCCATGCTTCCTTGATGCTTTTCTTGAGATAGCTTGCTACCTTTGAACACTTCTTGATGAACTTCTTCAATGTAGTGGAGACCTTCATGATGCTCTTAGCGAACCTTAGCTCTGATACCATGTTGAGAATTCTATAGGGCAATGATTATGATTAATTCTCTTTACTTGATAACTGCTTGTGATTCCTTTTGACTTATTAGCTTTGTTCCTTATTATTATGTGTGAAGCATCAAACAGCTACCAAAAGCAGGAAGAACAATGACATAGTATATAGGTTGCAAGCCAGGGCCAAAACCTCTCCTCTTGAGAGGAAAACCCTTAAATCTCTTCTCTTCCTTATAGATTCTTCAATTGATGAATTCCATGACCTTAAGACTGAGACCAACACCAACACCTTTGAATGATGCGCCAACTTCGATCTAGTCAAACCCACTCAAATCTCTTCCAATAAGACCTTTTCGACCTCCTGCTACAAGATTTTCAGCCTCCTACTACAGAGCTGAAATTTCAGCCTCCCTGCAACTGCTGCTACCATACATGGGAACTTTGATCTTCTTCTAAAGCCCTCCTCTTGTTGAGAAATCTAGGGCATAGAGATTAAGTGATTTCTCTTCTATTAGTAACTTCTTGTGAGTACTTTTTACTTTTTTAGATTAGGATCTCCTTTAACTTAGGTCATTAGTGTTCTTCTTCATCAAACAACCACCAATGTATAAACCATAAAGAGACAAGAGACACAAAATATAGGCTATCAAACAGGGCCAAAACCTCTCACTCTTTGAGAGGAAAACCCGAACAAATTCTTCTTCTTATAAAGATTCCAATTCACGAATACCAAGACCAAGACCCTTGACCTATTTGCCACTCCAAGACCAAGAGTCAAGACACAAGTTCTCTTGATGAGATCCTTTGACAACGATAGTCAACCTTCTGCTCTTCCTTTTCTCAACTCCTCTTCTTCTTCGACCTTCTTCAGCTTCAAACCTTCGGCCTCCCTTGTAGACTTGACCTTCTTCTTATCTCGGCCTTCCTTCTAGACTGTACCTTCTTCCAATTCTTGTTTCAACCTTCCTTCTACTTCAAGTAAGCTCGGACTATATTCCTCTTCTTTTGCTGCAAGTAAGCTCGGACTATACTCCTCTTCTTCTGCTAAAAGTAAGCACGGTGCAGGCAATATAAACCCAAAAACAAATTAGAGAGGAGCTCGGATTATACTCCTCTTTCCTTTGTTGTATTTCGTTGTATTGTTTGCTAACTTGCACTTTTTACTTCAGACTTGATCACCGAAATTCTGCTCTGTAATTTTGCGTTGAAATGGAATCCAAACTGCTATTTATAATTGTATGTTCATGTATATAAGCTAACATGGCAGTAAGTGAGTCGGCGTGTCCTTTGTGAAGATATTTTTATTCTTCTTGAAGCCGACTTGTATGAGGAAAATTTGCTTGGACTTGGAGGGCTATTTACACTTATCTTATGACTCATACAAAATATAATATGCCAAAGAAAGGTCCTTCATACATGACATAGACTAAATTTGATTTTTATGACTAGATGACTCAATCCTTAAGGCTCACAATGGGAGCCATTACTAAAATAAAATTTCTTGCTCATAAAACCCATGAGATAATCATTACAATAATTTTATTTTTCCTTCTTTTCATCAATTACATAAAATCACAATTACACATGTCATTATGAAGACTGGACCTAGTTACTTTTCAACACTCCCTCTTAAATAGGGAGATATTCATAATGGTACTTGGTCATTCTCAGTCTAAAGAATTTCTCATAAGAAGAATCAAATTGGTAACCCATATTTATAGCATCATATCAACCAACATTGTCGCATAGCAAGGCCTTGACTAACAGCTCTATCTCTCCATGAGATCTGAGCACAATGCTGGCGAGACCAATGGTGTATAGACACCCTCATCATTGCCTCTCTCGGAACATACCCCACCCGGGTTCTCAGGGTGTGTTCCACCAGGACTATTCTTATCTTGGATTCTCAATCCTCAAAGAATATTAGTCCTCAACGACTACTCTTATCTTGGATGCCCTAATACATCCTCAAAGAGCATCGGATGCTAGATGCTTACCCAATCCTCCATTTTGTCTTCCCAAGTGAAGAAAAGAATGATGTGTCTATCTCTCTCTCTTAATTAGGGAGGACATATCTATTCCAATAAAGGAATGTACTCATTCCTACGAAGTAATGTATCTAAGCTCCCTCTTGGCTTAGGAATTTCCAAGTTTCTTCCAAGTAAGAAACTTGTTTCCAAGCTCCCTCTTGATTAGGGACCTACACCAGCTCCTCAGGTGGAGATAATGGGACAACCAATTGCTTGAATAACTCCTCCTCGCGATGTCTTGAACTTCTATTCATTATCTAGGAGTCTTCATGTTTGGGACCTCTACATAGGGCACCGACCATCCATCACTTTCATCCATGAGTCAGCCATGTCATCATCGAAAAGTGACCCATTAGTCCATATTTGGCCTTCCTTTATGCCATGTTGCTTTCTTCATGCCATGTTTACTTAAGGATCTTTCATCCTACTACATGTGCATCAATGGTGGAAGACATCCAAAGATCTTCCCTTGGCAACACTACATAAACCCATCCAGATATTCAAAATAAAGAATGAACATTAAAATCAACATTACCTTTGCGATGGTCTTTCATCGTGACATCTTCTAGTTTGCATCAACATCCTACATACATATCGACACATCTCCCAAAGATATATATTATCAAGGGTCTCTTTCTTTTTCAAACTTCATAAGAGTCTTCATATCTTCCATGGAGATATCCTAGTCAAATCCTCCTGGTCTTTCGGATGTTGATTTCCTTTACCATGGTTGCATATTCCATGATCTCTTCCTTCCTTTCTTCGCACATTACATTCCCAGGAGCATCCAATCAGAGTTCCTCAATTGCAGTCAACCACCTCATACTTCATATGAGGACATTTTATCTTGATTTCATCTAGTGAATATGTGACCCATGCATTCATGTATTCCTTTGAAGGAGGAGATCCTTAATTTTGATCATGCTCTCAAGATAGAGCATTGATCCATGTTACCTGCAACCATGTGACATGAGAAACTCAGCCACAGGGCCAAAAAAATTTCCAAATTGCAAGTGAAAAAAAAAAATTTAAAATTGAATTGATTACATAAAATTAAAAAAAAATTGCATGCAAGCAGCAAAACAATGAAACAAGGATCATGAAGCCTACTTGGACAGTGTGTTGCTACTCCGCCAATGCTGCAACTCCGCCAATGTTGTGACTCTACCTTGCTATTACAATTTGTTGCTACTCCGCCAATGCTCCTACTCCAAAAAAAAACAGAGGACTATACAACTATCTAAACATCTATTGCTTTCAAAATGTCCAATTCTGCATCGCCTGAAACCATATCCCTACTCCAAAAGCTAGGAGTAGATGATGGTCCCTACATTTACTAGCATTCCATGATCATGAGCATTAAAAAATCCTTACAACTTTCCTTGCCTATGCCTTTGAAAGGGAGAGAAGTGCTTATAAAGCATTTTCTTCCCTTCAAAATCGCTTTTCATCCACCTCATTTCTAAAAAAAATTGAGAAAAATTCAAAACAAATTGCCTTTTGCTGTGGGACAGGTCTTATAGGGGTCCAATACAGGTCCTATGAGAAACCTGTGAGTCTTATACAGGTAGGTGTGTTTAATATGAGTTTGAGCGAGTAAGGGTAGAGAGCACAGGTTCTATGCAAGTGACCCAGCTCGCTATATAACCCGCGAAGACCCGCGGGTCTTATACGAGTGGTGCTTCACTGATTTTTATATATATTTTATTCATAACAATCATCATAGGGGTGCAGTGGGCTCACTGACTAACGGGAAGAAAAAATTTCTCCTAGAGGTTACCCATTTTTGGTGGGTAACCATGCCAATGGTTTTGAAGAGTTATTGATGGTATTTGCACATTGATTCACATGGTAGCATATGGTTTATGGAAGTGTTATGTCTATATTGGGAGGTTATGCCTTCATTCAGGAACCTTTTACCAAGTCATACCCTCCAATGAACATTTGACATAAGATGGGACAATCATTCCTAGAACACCCAACATATTTTATGGGATTAGTTAATAGGTTTGAGTTTCATGCACATCAATCCATGCCTTTGGCACACTTGATGAGGAGTTGGATTTAGTCAATAACGTTTCATTCACATTGCCCACTTTACATATAAATCTATGTACATCCACTTTATATGAGATTGGTTAACATGATTTGAGGAGTGTCCTACATCTTATTAGCAAACATGTTGAGGTCACCCAATGTTTGAGTTGTCATAACAATTTTCTAGACCATTGCTTGCACACTTATCCATAAGATCCATTTTGGGAGGAGTTTTGAAGGGGTATCTTAGCTCGTGAATAGATATCTTTTGACAAAAAGCCAAAATTGTTGCAAGAGCAATGTCAATAGTTGCAAAATGGCTACAAGAATCCGAATGTGGGGTCATAATAGAGATTTCAAAAAATAATGAGGGAGTTATGATGGTTGCAGAAATCTATTGTTCGAAAACCCTCGGTATGATTCGACCAACTCTTTGAGGAACACCCAACCTTTGTTCGTCAAGTTTTTTGGTTATTTTGGACGAGAGAGATTAATGAATGGACCTAGTGGAGAATGCCTTGCACATAGGGGTAAGCTTCTCATGTCTTGACGTTATTTTAGAAGGGTGTACCAAAGGATAAAGTGGATCTAAACCCCACTAATTCTTATTTTATGGGAAAATTGTTGAGGAGGTCGAGGAATATAGTATTTTTACCATTATTCCTTGGAAAAAAACATGGATCTAGAAAGTGGTTATATAATTTTGCTTCTTCTTGGAGAGAAAAGTGGATATACAATTCATTAATATAATTTTATTGCAAGAGGTTGAGCTAAAAAAGATAATTAAATTAATGTTCAACAAATGACCACAAAAGTAGGTCAATGTGACTGAATACTACAACCAATATGAATAAAATGTGGGAGTGCAAGTGCAACTCGTAGAAAACTCAAAGACAATATAAAGAAAGAAGCCTACATATGTATAACATTAAAACATAAGTATAAATGTATAAAGCCATGACAAAGGTATGATGTTACAAAATACTAAATACCACGTGAGTTTTGGACAACTCAAGAACTTGTTGAGAGAGAGAGAGTGAGAGGGGGAGATTTGACGATGAGGCCAATGGTCTCCCAATTTTGATGACTCTATTTATGGAGTACTTCCCTCATTTGTTTCTTGTGGATGGATTGATAGGGAAAATCCCTCTAAGCCTAGTTGAATATCATGTAGGAGGTGGAAGTGAAGGTAAATGGAAGTATATGTGAAGCTCTTTTCACTCATTTCTTTTCTCTTGGATTACTATGGTATTATGTTAGAGTGGCTAGTGGTTTTATTGTTGGAAATGATCTCTTTTGAGGGCAATTCTTTGCATAGGATAAGGGACTAAGTGTGAGGATTTCATCCCTCCTTGGCGCTTGATGCAATCTTGGATATTAGAAAATATTTCTACTGCAATAAAAGATTTGATGTGGCACATGTTAATGCCTCATTTAATTATATCGGGTTGTATATGAAGAAGGCACTATATGGATCAAGCAGGTGCTTAGAGCATGGTTCTCAAGGATTGATGGGTATCTACTAGGCAAGGGCTTCACCAAGAGTGAGATGGATCCCAACTTGTATTATAGACTTGTTGGAGATGATCCACTCATCTTGGTGTTCTATGTTGATGATCTATTTGACACAGGGTCAAAGAAGCTCATAGAGATGCGCAAGAAAAATTTTGCTACTGAGATCCAGATGAATAGCATCGGCATAATGCACTACTTTTTAGGTTTGGAAGTGTGGCAACAGATAGGTGAGATTTTCTTGGGACAAGGAAAATATGCAGTTGATATCTTAAGGAGATTCGATATGGTGGATTGTAGGCCTATCTCTACTCCCATGATTACCAACTTGAAAAAGGTGAATGTGTAATGACCTCTTCTAATTCAATTTCCCAAGGGAGGACGAAGTAGCCTATCCAATCCCTTAGGCTATAGTCATTTGTGAAGGGCAAAACGCATTATTCAATGTTATTGGCATAACATTGGGTAAATTGAGGTAATTAGAGGAAAACTTGTGGAAAAAGCCAAATTTGGGGCAAAATAGAGACAAATTTGTCAACCCTTCAAATTAAAATTAGGAGGGAAGACCCCAAAGGGAATCTATAAAAAGGAGAGAGGAGAATCATTTTTCTCATCATGGATCGTTAATCTTTCTGATTTGGAACCTAAGGCTCTTGAGGGTTTTAAAACCCCTTTTCTCTGGTTGGTTTCGATGGTGAAAGATTCCACCCTAGCCAATCCCTCTCTCTCTCTTTACTCCACTTAGCATAATTTTGAGATGTCATTTATCTATCTGTGGCAACAAGGGTTCTGTAAAACAACCTATGGCATTATTTGGACAAGAAGGGACCCTTTGTAGGTTTGTCTGTGGCAGCGAGGGTTCTAGGGCCCTATCTGACAGCAAACCATACTTGGGACAGTTCTTGAAGGCAGTGGCCTATCTCAGGGAGTTTTTATGGCAACATTTGGTGGTAGTGTACGCTCCTAAGAGATTATCCTGGGCAACAAAGCTTTGAAAGTCTCTGATCTAAGATAGCGAGGAACCGTACTATGCATGTGAACCATTTCTGTAGCATTTTTATGGCAATGGCCCCTATTTAAGGTTATACCTGGGCAATGAAGTGAAGTATGTGACAGTGAAGGTTCAGAGATAGCGAATCATCCCCCTGTGTCATCATTTGAGGTTAATTGTGGCAGCATAGGAGCCTAAGGCACAATTAAGGCAACCATCAATCTAAGAAGCCTTCTTTGAGACAGCGAGGTCCCGCTAAAGCTCTGTCGTCAACCACAGAGTACCCCTGTAGTATTACTTGTAGCAGTGGATCCCTTTCTGAAGATTAAATTGTGCAGTGGACCCTTGCTAAGGGATCAATTGTGGCAGCAGATCCTTTCTGAGGAACAATTGTGATAGTGAATCCTTGTTGGAAGGTCCATTGAGGAAGAAAATCCATCTCAATGTCAGTTGGTGCAGCAAAAATCCTTCTAAAGATCGATCTAGGGCAATGAGGCCTATTAGGGCACCGTTGGCTAAGAAGCAAGTTGAAATCTAACCATTGAAAGGCATTGTTAGGGTTTTTCCTGAGGCAGCAAGGAAACTAATCACCCTGCAAGTTGAATCAGCCAAATGTGCAGTTTGGGATAGGATTGACAAGTCTCAAAACCCTTCTATAAATGGTCAATACATTCAATGAAAGGTTGTAACTGTTTATAAACTTATGAATACTATATAGCTAGTGTAATGGATTTTAAATTGGTAGCCTATTATGTATTATTGGTATTGTTCATGAAATATACTACTTGATTATGCTATTTGTGCATTTAACATTATCTCTATTTCCAAAAAGTTGAATGAATACTATGATACTAGCTAGAAAAGAAAATTTGTCACGTGCTCTTTCCAAACCTAAGGGAAATTTTACCCTAAGGGATATTACAATGGTATTAGAGCAGTGCATCCTGCCAACCTATGAGTATATGAACCCTGGATGTTTCTGAAAGACGGGGAGAAAATTACAGTCATGAAGAAGAGAGATGTCGCAACACAGTCATGGAAGACAGGGAAGAACAAGATAACCCTTTCGGCATCTTGAATGAGCTATCAATGGGGCAACAACAAATAACTCAATTGTGAGCACAAGGGCAACAGCAGATGGCCCAAGGACAGCAGCAAATGGCCTAGGTTTTTGCCCAATTCATGGCAAATGTAACATTACAGGTAACAATGTTGCTTGTGGATCTAATGGTGGAAACAAGAGTTTTGCAAAGGGGAGCAACAACCATAATCCTGCCTCCTTCAACAACTTTGCACAAGCAAACACAGGGGCGGCTAGTAGAATGAACCATAGACCTCTACTACCCCAATATCTAGATAGTCAGGGGGCAGCAACCCAAGGAGCAATAGAATGGAATGGAGATTTCACATAATATTTTCGGGAGTACGCATCGCTAGGAGAATATGTTCGGGCAGCCATGACTGTTCATGAGTTCAGTAGCATAAAGTACAAAAATAGGCCCAAGGCATAGTGAAATCATGATCTAATGTGCAAGGTTGGGAAACCATCCATTCCCTCCTTTGATGGGTCATCCAAGTACTCAGCAAGGGCTTGGGTACAAAAACTAGATACCTACTTGCAACTTAAACCCATGTTGGAAGCAGATGATATCAAATTTCCACTTTGCAATTGGAAGGGGAAGCGCATTAATGGTGGTACCATGGATTGGTTACCTTGGGACATTCCAACATCACTTCCTATGAGGTATGCGCACAAAGAGTAATAGACTGATTTGGCAAGGACCCAAAGGTACACTTCAAAGGGCTAGCACCACTCAAGCATACTATCACTCCAGATGCCTACACTGAAGAATTTCAGCAAGCAGTTGTTACGGTGACAAACATATCTAAGCAAAGGTTGGTCATGCTCTTCACAGAGGGTTTAGCCAAGCCACTACAGCGGTGGGTCAAGGCCTTCAAACCCACCACCTTACAAGATTACATTACCAAGGCATGAGATATGGGAGATGCGGTACCAAAAGTTAAATTTCCATTCAAACCACTCATCCCTCTAAAGGACAAAGATAAGAAGTCATTTCAAAGAGATGGGGCTAGGAAGGACAGGTTGGATGAGGTGACTCGGAGCGAGTTGAGGAGGAAGAAACTCTACTTCATTTGCAAGGAAACATGGGAATCAAATCACAGATGCTTGGGAAAGGGGAAGGTTAACTATATTGAAGTAGTGTCTAACAGTGACGATGAAGATGATACAACACCAGCACCAAGCAAGGAGCCTAGCATTTTCAGAGAAGAGCAGTCCCTTGAGGAGGCCAAAGGAGATAAGAGACCCTGCACAGGAATTAAGGGTGGTACTCTCGCCTCTCTCTATGGAGTCCCTAAATATCACACCTCAGGATCAGGGGGTTAATACAGGGGCAACGAATTACAGTTTTGGTCGATGATGGAGCTATGCACAATTTCAGCAATGCAACTTTGGTGGCAAGGAGAGGTATTCCCACAAAATAATTTGAGGGCTTCAATCTAATGGTAGTTGATGGGTACAACATGTCATGCACATAGGTAATCCCACGTTTGTGTGACTCTAGGTAATTACACATTCACTGATGACTTCTACATAGGAGATCTTGCAAATACCAATGTTGTGTTAAGGGTATAGTGGTTGTACTCGATTAGAAAAATCTCAATGAACTACCAAGTGATGGAAATGGAATGCAAGGCCTTGAATGGTAGCAAGGTATTGTTGAGAGGCATGTCCAATGGTGGTCCTCGAACTATATCAGCTAAGAAAATGGAAGCGATATATAGGAACAGAGGTGTGGCTTACAAGGCAGAATGTTGGATTACAAGACCAAGGTCATTAGCTAGCATCCTACAAATCTATGATTTTGGTACTAAGTACAAGAAGAACGTTGGGATTGATGCGCTCTCCATGAAACCAACCGCATGCACACTCATGGAAATCACCAAAGATTGGAAAGACCACCTCCTGGTAGAACATTCCAAAAATAAGTTTGCTTATGAATTGATGGACAGTCTCATCCAAGATGACAAGTACAGAGTAGAGGACGAGGTCATTTTCTATAAAGACATGAGATGTTTGGTCCTTGAATCTACACTCAAGAAAGGAGATCTTGAGGGTTGTTCATAACCCACAACTAGCAGGACACCAAGGGCTCTTCAAAACATATAAGCAGATCAAAGAAAGGTTTACTTGGAAAGGCCTCAAGGATGATGTGATGAGGCACGTAAGAGATGGAAGACTTGTCGGCAGAACAAGCCCATGTGTACACTTGTAAGACTACTACAGCTCCGGCCAATTCCAATGCTTATAGATGGGAATGCCAAAAAGAGGAAGCAACGCTTGGGAGAAATTCTTGAACACATAAAGAACTAGGCATTCAACTAGCTTAAGTACTGGATCATCATATGAATGGAGAATATGAAGCAACCATAAAGGTGTTGAATTTTTCATGATCTTCTAATTTGGTAATTACTTCCAATTATTTCTTAATTAATTCTTCAAGGATGACAAGTACAGAGAAGAAGATGAGGTCATTTTCTATAAAGATAGGATATGTTTGGTCCCTAAATCTACACTCAAGAAGGAGATCTTGAAGGTCATTCATAACCCATAACTAGTAGGACACCAAGGGCTCTTCATAACATACAAGGAGATCAGAGAAAGGTTTACTTGGAAAGGCCTCAAGGATGATGTGTTGAGGTACATAACAAAGTGGAAGACTTGTCCACAGAACAAGCCCAGGTGTACTCTTGTAGGACTACTACAGCTCGGCCAATTCTAGTACATTTAGATGGGAATTCCAAAAGGAGGAAGCAATGCTTAGGAGAAAGTCTTGCTACACATAAATAATTAGGCATTCAAGTAGAATGGAGCATATGAAGCAGCCATAAAGGTGTTGAATTTTTCATGATCTTCTAATCTGATAATTACTTCCAATGATTTCTTAATTAATTCTTCATGTGTTATATTCATCATTAAGCAATTATACATAGAAAATCTCAACTGTAAAACAATAATGACAGTAGGATCATGAAGAGATAGCCAAACACAAGAGACACAAATTTTTACCCTCGGAAAACCCTAACTATGCAAAAACGCAACAACCTTTTCTTAAAGAAATTGTCCAATTCAACAAGAGCAACAATCTGATTTTTCTAGTCAAACTAGGTCAAACTGACCACAAAATCCAATGAGTCAAACTTGGTCAAACAAGCCACATTTTCGGCCTCCTGCAATTTAGTCAAAGCCTGGTCAAACAGGTCGAATTTCATCCTCTTGCAACTACCTCAGAAACCTTAGTCAACTGCGATCAAACTGCCCATAAAATCTTGGTCAACATTGGTCAAATTTCAGTCTTCTTGGCTCTCTCTCTCCTTCACACGTGTGAGCAAGTATCAAATGATCTTGGGTGATCTGAATTTCTCCAAGTGATGAGGTCAAATGCCAATATATAGTGGTTGAAGGAGTCTGAATTGGTGTGTCTCTTAGCTGGGTTGACTTAACTTTTGGAGGAAATTTCAAAATTCAAAATTTAAATTTTCCCTCTTTTATTTGAAGCCAACTTGAATTCAAATTCACAGTTTCATTCTCTTTTAATTTTTGTGGGCTAATGCAATATAAGAATACTGACCGCAAACAGCAAAATTCAACACTCTCTCTTAGCTAGGGAGGTATTCACTTTGACTTCTTCAAATGTATTTATTTGTTGAAAAAATCCTCCATCCCAGGAAAGGGTTGAATGAGCTAGTTATTTTGATGTATCCATCCACTTCATGTTTTATGCCAAAACCACAAAAATCATCCTACATCAACATCATGCAAAGGGATCTAGTCACTCACTAGACACATACCCTTTGCAAATGGATCTAGTCACCCACTAGCCAAAACCCTTGACAATATGGTTAGAACCTTTTGACCAAGGTCAATAAAACTAGTCCTGGGTCACCAACTCAACAAGTCGTCACTTGGAGTCATGTCAAGAACCTCTTGACAAATGGAGAAACCCTAGGCCCATTTACCATTCCCACATCTCGTCATAAGCTATTGAATAGCAAAACACTTGCCCGATGCTATAAAGCACTCGCTCAACCCACTAACCAAGTAACCCTTGGCAATATGGTCATGTGACCCTTAACCGGGGGAGCACTCCAGGCCTTGATGCTCTCTAGGCTAATCTCCCCGGCCACATTATGTGGCTCCCGATCAATACCCATGACCTGGTCAATACTCTTGACCTAGGAAGAATCTTCGCCCTTGATGCTACAACATCAACACTCCCTTTAACCAAGGGAAGCATTCTCAACCACTATAAGTTTGTCCCTAAAGTATACAAACTTCATCCTGGGACAGAGGCTTTGTGAAAATGTTAGCAACCTGCCCGTTTGTAGAAATGTATAGGAGCCTCACTACTCCCTTTTTGTACCCTGTCTCGATACTTGATCTTAATGTGCTTCGACCTATCATCATGATCGTCTCTAGAACCTGATCAATCAATCCTACGAGCAGCTTCTGAAGCCACACTACTTCACAACTCGCCAAACTAGTTGCAATATACTCAACCTCTACAATGTTGAGTGCGACAAATGTCTGCTTCCTGCTCATCCAAGATATCATAGTAGAAACCAAACTAAAGCAACATCTTGATGTGACTTTCCTGCATCTCCGGGTGACTCTCTCGCTTCGCCCAATCAGATTTGTGTCTTGTACTATACTTCATTATATCTCAATCCATATCTAATTGTACCATGTCGGTACCTAAACACATATTGTGTTGCATGCCTTGGCTCAACCATAAACAGATCGGCTTCCTTCACTAGATCCATCACCACTATTACTTTATGGTTACCCTGACTGGGTGCTCATCTAACACTAAAACAGATCATGTTGCGACAATCCTAGTTGCTCCCTCTACTACTCATCTTCTTCAAATTAATTACTATCGGAGTGGTCATGGATTGTTGTCCATCATCGCAAATCTCTTAAGGATCGTAATAATATGCTTCCTTTGACCAAGGAAGATCTCACCTAGCTTCTACCACACTTCTAGTTCCAATGTGATATCCCCAACTAGAGATTTTGACTAAATTTGCATGAATTTGCTTAACCCAAAAATTTCCATAAAATTATCATTTAAACCACATAAGATTGCCATGTAAAATAAGAAAAATTAAGTATATGCAATAACATATCGAACATAAGTGATCTCAGATTTTATTATGATAAATAGAGAAAAGAGTGTACATGATAATATAGCTAAAGTATCTGAGATGGATGATCTGATCTCCCGAACTAATCTACTCTGATGCTGAAATCGGCCCTCCCAAAACTGAACTGAAATCAATCACTACACCTGTGAACTCTGGCTGAATCCACCAAGGAGATGAGGTGGGTCTCTGTCCACACTCACCAAAATCACCCAAGGGTTTCCGTCCTAGGGCTACTGCTGGAGTAGAAAATCGAGTTCTCAATCTCTCATACAAGAATAAATATAGAATCCAAGATACCCCTCAATGGCCTCCTCCTCTTCTTTTATAGATCTCATGGGCCCATCTAGAGTCTTCTATTTTATTATTGTTTTAATCATGGAGCATTTTTCCCTCTTCTTTCCCAATTAAAAAATTCTTTTTAATGTGGGAAAAGAGTAAATCGGCCACCATGTCTCCTCAGGTCACTGAAACTCATGTCAAGTCGTCCCATCATGTAAGTATTCTCGTTCTGATTCCAACGAGCTATTACACTAAGGTGTTTTATCATGTATCCCTCCCAAAATGCCACCTTGAGCGTAATTAATTGAGTTAAGCCCAAAAATAACTCAGTTTTCTGAAAGTTGTCGAAATGCACCAAACGAAAGGCAAACTATGCGGATGATGGAATATACCAAGCAAATGTTGGTCCTCACGGAAACTCCTCAAAACTCCTCCAAAGTTCCCCCAAGCCTACTGATGACACCAACGTGCACTTGTGATCTATCTGCCTCCGACTCGGAGAGTCCATCCTAACCATGTCATAAGGAACACCAGAATAGGGGATATTACAAAAACCTCCGCCCCAAGATTGCTTGCTCTCAAGCAATCCAAATATGTGGACCACTCTGTTGGCCCAATGCAATTGAGACCCAATGCCCGGATCCCATACAAACCACTGGGAGATGTGAGGCCTCTGCATCAACCCACTATGAACGAATCCCTCGATGCATAGATCCCAGACTAGTCTCTGACTGAAGATGTCATCAACAAACCAACCTAGATCCCAATGTCAACAAGCATCAGTGCTCCATGGCTCTTGTTGTGTTGTAGCTCTGACTGTGTAAGCTACCCCACCAACTGCGTACCAACTCATCACCTCTCTCCAATCTAACTCCCGACTCAATCCAATGCTAGCCCTGCTCTCCTGAATTCTGGATGGAATACTGAAGAGTTGTCAACCTGTGTCCCACTGACAACTGGAAACTGTAGTGTCTGTCATGTCTAAGGGTCCCTGATCCGCTATGCTCCTGACTAAGAAGATCGTACCATCAATAGGATACCAGCTAAATATCTCCTGCCAATCTATCCTGGAAGAATAATCAAATGCAGTGACACTTGCATCCTAAACAAGTCTGGTGTGTTGTCGCTGTCTCCATACTCAACTCATGTTACTCTGTCCCATCTGTCAACAAGATCTCCCTGTAGGAGAAAGCCCCTCTTTCTATAATAGGCCAAAGTGGGCAAGATATGCTACAAGCCCCATCGATGTCCTCTTGGAGAGTGCTGTTGTAACAAATAAAATTTGTATAAAATGGAGTAAATACAAATAAATATAATTACTAGCTAATCAATTAGGATTATGTTAAGTAGCCATTAGTTAGCTGAAAAGGCATGTCTAAAAGACATGCCTAGTCATGAAAGGTCACCTGCATAGGTATAAAAGCAAGGCCTCATTGTAACTTTCAATCATCTTATATCTTATCATATTTTATTAATAAATTATTATTATAAATACCTCTTGTGTATTTTTATAATGAAAGCCATTTTTGATATTAAAGTCAACAAACCTACAAGTTTTGTTGCTACAGTGGTATCAGAGCCATATCGAAGCTAACAGAGCCATATCGAAGCCAAGTTGAAGCCATGTCGCACAACATCGTCTTACAAGCTTATGAACGTAGTATACAAGCCCGGGAACATTGTTTACCATACAATGTGCCATTATGTGAAGATCCTGAAGGAAGTAAGCAGATTAATAAAATTCTAGAAAAGCTTCAACAATTAGAGAATTCATGTGCAGAAGTCACAACACGTTTTAAAAAAAATTCTGCATGTTTTAAAAAAAATTCTGCAGTAATCCATAATTATGAAGATACGAAAATGGTTGATTCTAATAATGGTGATAAAAGGGAAAATGAAGTTACTGATAATAAGAAAATGTTGAAGAAAATCCTGAAGCAAGGAGAAGGTTATGAACGACCTAATAATGAGAGGGCAGTTAGTTATGCCAAGGGAAAATCAAATAGAACATCCATGGAAAATTCAAGCAAATATATTCCCCCACCAATGCGTAATAAAGGAAAAAAGGAAGAGAAATGTTGGAAATGTGGAGACAAATATTTCACAGGACATAAATGTGCCTGTTATACAAGAAATATCATTGCCAGCAACAGTAAAAAAACACAAAAAGATGAAGAGCATGCTGATGCAGATAAAGATAAATTGGAAGAAGGCTATGTTGAGAATCAAGAAGGAAACCACTCAAATTTCGAATCTGGTTGGGTATATGAAGAAAAAGAAGAAAATTCTCAGGGTGACACTGAACAAGCTACCAAGAATAGTTCTTTGACGGTTCAAACAAGTGTAATACCACCTGCAGTAAAAACAGAGGTTACTGATACTAATTATAGTGTGCAAGATGAAAATGAATCCGTTCCAGGTGCTTCAGAAAAACAAGAAAACACAGCCATAAATTTTGATGCTTATGATGATATCCCTATTGACACTAGTGGTGACAATGTTCCCCCTCCTGTAAAAGCGAAGCAAAATATTGTAAATGAACGAGCCGGCAAGAGTGATAATAGCATCATTCAAGAAACTACCTTGCCACTGTATGTAGAAGGAAAGAAGCTAGATGCAAATGCAGTCGGCTTGCATGATGGAGCTCGGGGACCCTCAAATGAACATTCTGAAACTCTTTTTAATACAGAAGATAATTGTGTAAAGCATGTAACATCTACTCCGGCCCCTATAAATTTCTGTCAAGAGAGAGGGGTAGCGGCAGCGATGGTCCATTCCATGACAAGGTCTTTGGAAGTAAATTTGTCATCTTCATCAATGATGCAGAATGATCAATCTTGTCTGTGGGACAAAGCTGGTATACGAAGGAGCCCAATAGAATATTTGATTTTCTCCAAAATGGGGAAACGCAGGAACCGTAGCAGAAGCAAGAGCAGGAGTTACAGCCCAAGAAGAAGTCGAAGTCGAAGCCGCTCTCCTCCACCTAAGCGCAGCAGGAGATATGACAGCAAGGAGAGGTTTCAAGATCGACATCCTGCTCTTCCTACGACTCTCCTCGTTCGAAACATTTCTCGTGACACCAGGCCTGAAGATCTCCGCATTCCATTTGAAAGATTTGGAACAGTGAATATCAGGTCTACACAGGATTACCGCAAAGGCGACAGGATCAACTTCATCGATTCAGACGGTGCAATATTGTCGTTTATCACCAACGATATCCATCGATGTTCATTCCGTGTAAATTTTTCTTGTGATCGTTCGAAGGTCTCTACGCATGAGTTCATAACCATTGGACCAGGGGAGGGAGGCGGAAGAAGATTGCACTTATTTTTGTGCACACGATATTCGAAATTGTTCATGGAATATTCGGAATTGCGTAAATACTTCAAACAGTGTTGTTCCCTGCGTTGTTCCTGCAATGCTAGTGCAATGGCAGCCTCATGGCTTTGTACGCTGGAGGGTAAAGCGTTGCAGAAATCCGGCATTGTAAACATCGTCCAGGGTCACGAATTTAAGAAAAAACGTGGTCAAACATCTGATTACCTTTCTGATACGCTGCATCGATATACGGTGGACACGATTATAGTTTATGCGAAGGGGTGGCATCGATACGCTTGGTCATTTCAGTATACATAAAGGTGGAACAGTGATATTAATTCATAACATTTCATAACCTATATACTATATAGCAATACAATATATATTTTATATAATTTTATAATTATATAATATATATATTTTTAAAAAAATGGAATTAAATTTAATTTAATTTTTATAAAAAAAATTGATAAAATTCAAGACAATATCACCGCGAAATTATACAAGACGACGTACCAGTAAACACCAAGTTATAGTTATATATGACAACCGCAAGATGAAGATAATTGCCAACAATATAGCTTTGAGGGCAAAGCTTCTGAAGGAAGAGGCAATGTAACAAATAAAATTTGTATAAAATGGAGTAAATACAAATAAATATAATTACTAGCTAATCAATTAGGATTATGTTAAGTAGTCATTAGTTAGCTGAAAAGGCATGTCTAAAAAACATGCCTAGTCATGAAAGGTCACCTGCATAGGTATAAAAGCAAGGCCTCATTGTAACTTTCAATCATCTTATATCTTATCATATTTTATTAATATATTATTATTATAAATACCTCGTGTATTTTTATAATTAAAGCCATTTTTGCTATTAAAGTCAACAAACCTACAAGTTTTGTTGCTACAGCTACTCCCTGAAAGTACTGCAGCTCTACTAACTCCATGTGCATCTACCTGCACCTCATCAGTGAGTCGGCCCAAAGATGGATGCACCACCGTCTCCAACAACTCCTCCCTCTCCTGATAAGGAATGTCATTCTCCTGTTGTCTACTAGCCTCCCGCAGAACTACCCTATCGACCTCCAACATCTCCTGAGGATAAGTATATGCAACTACTGTCACCCTACTAGATGTCCGTACATCTGTCTGCTCCTCGTCAATGGCTGACCCCAAGGGTAGCCGCATATCCATCACAGACTCAATGTGAACCTCCATCTGGCTCTCCCCAAAAGGATTATCATGCATACTATGCACATCCTCTTCCTCAACTGACTCATGCTCCACCATATACTGCTCCGACTAAATCATCACAAGTGACTCATCATCCTGAATATCTCGCATACAGTTCCCTGACTTCTCACCATGCATACTGGAATACCAATCTGGCCTACTGTCATCAACTCCACATGATTGCTCATGCTCCCCAGAAACATCCTCATATGACCCTATGGACTCATCCAAAGAAAAGTCCTCATCCTGACATACAGAAGGAATGTCCTCCTGCTCTATCTCTGCCACCTCATTTGCATCTCTCAAGCATAAGTGATCAGGCCCCCAAGGTTCTTTGCAGATAAAGCAAAGTCCCTTCCTCCTCAACTCATTTTTGTTGCCTGATCCACCAAACTGAAGCAGCTCTTCCCTGGTCAACTGTCTCCTGAATAGCCCAATGTTTTGCTCAACAAACTAGCCGCAACTCTCTACAAATGACATCCCGCTCTCTTATGAATAAGGACAAAATGGACAGCATGTTTGCTCTAACTGTATCAGGGTGATGTTTCCTAATGTTAAAGAAACATTGGAACATCTGTCGGACCAAGTCATCACACACCCCAAATCAAGCATGATGTCATACATTCTGAACATGGCCATACCTCCTAAAATCTCAAGCTTCTTCCCAAAGGTAGAGCCTGCATTGTTGTCCAAGTCCTGAAAAGTCGCCACTACTAACTGGAAAACTTCCCTCATAACATCATTGAAAGGAGCTATAGGTGCGGTCAACCTCATAATGTTACTGAGGCATGATCCAACTGGAAGTCTGAACCCTTCACAAGGTTCTTCCAAGAACTTGGGTTGTATGAGAGCAAGCATTGTAGGTTTTAGAGCCCAAAACAATTTCTTTCCTTCTAACTAGCTTACTTTGGAAAGGAGTTCATGAAGTTTGGGAAGAACTCTCCATATGATCTTCATGTGTTTCAAATCTGTTCCAAGTGCAGATATTTTGTGACCAATCCCCAATTTTTCCTGCAAATCTTTTGGTTGTTCTTTTTGAAGTCTAGCATAGACCCCTTTTGAGAAAGGTTTGTTGTTCTGCTTGGGTTTTTGGTTCATAGAAGCATTGTGGTTTAAGGCATCAATTATTGTGCTTTTATATGGGTTTATGAGGTGTCTTAAAAACCCATTGTTCAACAACATATATGGAAACAATGTTGTTGGTAGCTTAGCTACAATCAGTCAGAAATTATTCAACCCTCTCTCCTCAACAAAATGGCTTTGACTGGACAATCACGAGTTTGCACAGTAGTAAGAATAAATTTGTTTCCGGCAAATCGTCCTCAACACACAGCAGGCAACTATGATTGATCTGCAAATGTCTCTGATACCAACTCAGCTCCTTTAAGATAAGTTGCTACAGGTATCCATAGGCATGGTCCCAAGGAAGTGTCCAAATCATAAGTATGCATATAACAATGACCCTCTTTCCTGAATTTTGTCTTCTCTTTGTCTAGAGTTGGCACCACTAACAAGTGTTACTCAACCCTTTTGAAATGATAAGTCTGCTATTAAATATGGAACATATGATCAGTGGCTTCATGGCCTACTGCGAAATTCCCTCTTGGAAAAGTTCCAAAATAGCTCTGAGTTTTTCTGAGTTACTTTCATGACAGACAACTGTAGGTATATTTTAATGATTTTTACTCCAATTTGAGATGCACAATGAGAGTATAATGCCTCCACAAACCTCTCAATCAGCAATATAATATATTTAATGATTTCACCATTAATTTAAATCACCACTGAGCATATTACATCAGTCACTAGGAGTAATTTACTCACTGGAAACAACTCAGAAGATACTAGCATGCATTTCTACTGATTTCTGAACTTAAAAATAAGTGTTTACAGTACAAGATAAGAACCTATAATCTGTTGCCGCCCTCTAATCATATCAGCACTATCCCCAAAAAATGTAGTGGATATCTGCACCCAATAGTACTTGATGGTGCTCTGTCAGGCACAAAATAGTTCTGCCTCTGATAAACAAGTTGCTTCAGGTATGTGAAATGCAATTTTATAGGATTCATTGACGATTGACCAATCCGCAAATCTTCACCAGATCTGCCCAACGATTTTTTGATTTGTCCAACAGAATCTGTCATATATGAGTTGCTTGGCAGCCACCACAGCTTTGATTTCTTGGCAAAGACCAATTCTGCGCACCTGTTCCAACTCCCTTGTCATGAACAGCCTATGCACAGGTGGGCTCGGTATCAGGCAGTCGTAGCCTCTCCGCCAACGACGCCTTCAACTTGACGAGTGCCCCCAACCTCTACGCCCTGCCACTGTTATTGATGCCGCTCTGAGAAAATGCGATCCAGTAGAGGCGGCTTTCTCAGCCCATAATTCAGGCCCAACACAGAAATATTTCTTGGCATCAATAATTTGCCTCTGTGAAAATGCAGTTTGTCCCATGTCAAGCAGCCTTGATAAACACGGCCTCCGACAAAGTCCTTAGCTCCTCAAATTCGACTTATTAAAAAAAAAAAAAAAAAAAAAAACTTGTGCTCCATCTCAGCGCTGGCTTGCGGCTTCCACAGACTTCTTTGTGACTCCATAACACAGATGCTCTAGGTCGATTTATTTGTTCCCCGCGGAATTCTCATGTAGCGCTGTCAACTATGATGTCCGCTACGACACCCATTCGATTCTCCTTTGACTGGGGGAAGTTGAAAATACGACACTTTTGAATTTTATTGACTCGGCCTTTCAGAAGTTCAGATGATCCCCACAGCGTCTGTAATTTTCGGCCCTTTTCATGGCAGCACTGAACTTGGATCACATACTTTTCGACCCAACCACCTGAGGCATGAACATCTCTGCGAATTAGGCTCTGCAGTGCACAACCTGGCAATTCTGCACTCGATCATAGCAATAGACTCCGCTCTCAAAAGTGGCAATTTTCACGCAAAGTGCCAAGGGTCCCTTTGAACACGTCGACGATGCATGGACGTACGTCATGTTGACCACTAGAGTGGCACCTGATGATAATGAGAAGACTCCATGCCCAAGGATGAACTAGAAGACATTTGTACCATCAGATATCATCAGAGATAATCAGTTCAACAGAGTTTTTGAACTCTACTTCTATTTCTCAACATATTTCTCTGATGCACAAATTCCACGCCCTGCGGGAAATTGTAATAAGTGATGCTAGTGATGATGAATTTGAGTCAGTATTGAGTCTGTAACAAGCCTAGGATGTTGGGACTCGATCAGCAAGCGAGTACACCTTGGAGTGTTTTTTTTATTTGATTAATTATTCCTTCTTTTTAGCGGCGAATAATTTTTTAGGTTTTTTCCCTCATTGCATTGCCCCAAAGCCAGGGTGACGGCTTGAAGGTTGAGCCCCAGACACATCTTAAAGTCTAGAGTCAATGTATATTACCATACTAGATTACACAAAAAAATTCGTGGAATTTGGTTAGCTCTAGGTAGTAATTTTTCAATTTTTTAGATTTCCTGCACGTCAAAAACTGCAACTAAATTTGTAATTGCATTGTAATAAGTGTTGTCTAGAGAAGTTGTATGGGGTATGAGTAATCAAAATTACACCTCTCACCCTCAACTTTCTACTCTGACACACCTTGAGGGGTTAATAATGAGTTCTGGACCCTCAAAACCCACATTTCCTAAGTTTAGTGGAAATTGTGGCATTTAATTAGGCTAGAATGAAATAAAATAAAGAGAAATAAATTATTCCATGTGACAAAATGACTTGGAAATTATCCTAAGTCAAAGGTTGAGTCAACGGACATGTGGAGGATGACTGAGCACTCTGCATCATTTATTTATGTAAAATCGAATTTTCCAGAGACAAAACAACACTTACACTCAAGAAAAATTGAATTTACTAGAGGCAGTTGAGCATAAAAGGAATATTTTACTGGATCGGTTGACTAAAGACCAAGTGGGGACCTCTTCTCATGAGCTATCTGGAGTGTGACAGCACTCAACACTACACTCAGAGGATTTACGCTATTTGGACTGAGCAGTCACTCAGAGCCACCACACAGTTCTTAGGGACCTACACAGAAGATCACTGGGGTCAGCTACAGGTACGTTTTCAGTTGGTTCGAGTTTGCGGTCACGAACTCAGTGTAGCACAGGACTTCTTCTAGCTTATGGATGAGTTCACTAGATCATATGGGAATTCGATTTCCTTAGGTGTGCACAAAGAAATTCGATTTTGCTCTGGGTGTCTCAGTCTTCTCCATATGGAGCTTGGCTTACCTTTACTTAGGTTTTGCTTCAAGTTCACTTCTCACATGCATTCGTCCTTGGGAATTGCTCCCGAATCTCTATATAACAAAGCCATTGGCTATTGTATTGTATCATGTTATGAGCTATTGGGCTTGAGGAAACTCTGCCATTTTTGTATATCAATAAAAACAAGACTTTGGGGCTATTTAGCGGATGTTCTCTTGGCGTTATGAGGTGATTTCTTTCCATACTATTGCTATTGTATTTGAATTCATTTACATGCTTGATCAGTATTTGTTTACATTTGCCATCTAGCTTGGATTGATGCGTGCAAGCTATCCTGCATGCATCATTGATTTAGAGTATATTCTAGAAATTAGTTTGCCAAGTCATTTTCGGAGGAATGTTTGGTTTATCTATTTCATTATGATGCTCTAATCCTTTTGCAGACTGATATTCGTTCAAGTGTGTAGGGAAGATCTATTCGTATTGTGTGCAGGAAATCCATCCGGGCGTGGAAGAAGTCTCAAATAGATCAACTCACTCCTAGATTCAAACCGATCCAAGACTCAACTAATTTCAACCCCAAGTTTTGCATCAAAGGAAGAGAAAGAAGGAGTTTCTCATTCCCTAGCTACTTGATCATCTATTTCCAATTCTAAAATTTAAAAATTTCCATTTGTAGAGCGTCTTAAAGTCATATTTGCTACTTCAAGAACATTTTTCTAGACTAGGCAAGAATGGGGGTTCGCTCCCATTCCTTGGGCTAGTGCCTTTGTATCTCAAGTTGTACTTTATATCCTTTTTATTTCAGTCTAACGTTTGATTTTCTTTCGCAGCCTGCAAGCTTGAGCGTGAAAAGCGAGGAAATTGAGGAAAAGATGGCAAAAGGCAATTGATCCTTCTTGCAAGCGAAGGCTTCCATTACTTCAAAATCGAGTATTAGGGAGGCTGTGAGCACCTTTGGGACAGCAGCAAACTTGATCTTTGTCATGGGCCTTGGAGCCTTGAAAAATTCATATTTTGAAGGTTTTCTCCATAAGATGTGTTGTCAAATTTTTGAGGAGGGGATTAAGCCTTTTTTCAAGCTCTTTATTCGTAGAAGGAACTCCTTTTGGGCAGCCTTCTTGTTAATTTTGGGCACCTAGGTCCAAACTCCATGTTGCACTGCTCATATGACGATGGTCATATTTTTGTTGGATTCCTCTTTCGGAGAGGTGCGAGAGTGATCTAAAGATCATCTTGATCGAATGAGCAGAACATTGATTTTAAATTTATTTTCCATGTGTGCAAGGTCGGCCAGATTTATCCCACATGCCTAAAAGATGTGTCACACACCCTCATTGATGAATATAAATTGGAGATACTTGGAGGTCATTTTCTTATCATCTCATCACACATTCTCTCTTTGTGATCTGATTGGTTCGATAGCCTTTGGAGCCCTTTTTTCTTCTCAGACGTGTGGAGCGAAGCTGTTGTTTTCTGCGCTAATATGTTTAGGGCTTGTTGCTGTTTTCTGCGTTGATCTGTTTAGGGCTTGCTGTTGTTTTCTGCGTTGATCTATTTAGGGCTCGCTGTTGTTTTCTGCGTTGATCTATTTAGGGCTTTTCTGTTGCAGCGTTGACCGTGGTCAACCCTTGGTCGTTTGACCTCAATCTTCTGCAGAAATTCCGATTTTAGGAGGCGGTACAGCTAGGCACTAAAATCGAGGAATTCTGGGATGTTTGACCGAAGCCCTAGTTTGTTGCAATGACTTTTCTGAAGCGGCCTGCATTGAATTTTCTGCGTTGTCCCTGATTTGACTTGCGTTGACTTGTGATGAGCTGTCTTCGAGGGTTGTGGGTGTGACACATGAAAGTGTTGGTTGACCGAGAAAGACTTTGTTGGTTGAAGCATCCTGCTAACCACCGTAATGCAACAATATCTCATATCTTTGCTGGACATACGAAATTGTAAATCTGATCTATATTTGGCTTGTCTTCTATTGATCTATTATTGTGTTCTATCAGCATTTTACTTTCAAGTTTATGTGATTGCTATCTTGTATTGGGCCTATGAAAAATTGAAGTAAAAGTGCATCAAGCATAGAACACCATTGTTATCTAAATTTAACATGGTATCAAAGTGTAATATCCCTTTTTGGGGGATATCTCTAAAACACAGCAAACTCTAACCAGAGATGGACTGGGAGGGCGTTTACCAGATATTTCACCTCTGAGAAAAGGGTGAGATCTAGAGGCTACCTAGCCCTTTCCAGACTCTGTCTAAGAGTATGAGGAAAAACACACCAAGTGGTATAGAACTAAAATGTCGAAGATATAAAAATAACAGTAATGCAGACATACAATAGCATAGATAACAAATGCTCCAGAAATAGAGAGAGAATGCTAAGCCATTTTATTATACTGAGAAATATAATGAAGTACAATAGGTGATCAGAGTGATGGCACCTAGACTTGCTCAAGGCAAGTGAAGAACACTTTAACAACTAGGAAATGGTCGCTCTCGAACCGCGTCCTGTACCGTCGAAAATCGTCGGTAGCTACCATCGCCGAAAATGAACCGATGACTAGGTTGTTCACCTTGCCGGAATGAGCGAAAAATTCAGAATCCACCTCTATTCATCAACCATAGCAAACCCGAAATCATATCGCAATGGCCGACCCCCGAAAATCACCCCTCGGGGGAATTACGTCGCCCTCCAAGGCTCTGCGCAGAGGCTGAATAGGAACAACTGAAATACAGCCTCAAACTCAACCAAAATCCTCCCAAAGGCAAAGGCTGATCCTCTGCTCAATCTCCAAGCTCAAAACCCCTGCAAGAAACCCAATCCAGAACTCCTCCTGAATAGACTGCGTCCTCCCTCTCAATGACTGCGCAGTCTCTGAATGCACAGCTCCGCAACAAAGCCAAACACCAATCCTCCCACAAAAAGCTGAAGAAACTACCTTGCCCGAGCAGGCACTCGATGTCCCCCGGGGCTAAGGGCGAGATCTCCAATCGGAGACACTCAACGCACTAAACAGTGTTGTAGACAGGCTAAATAGCCAGCGTGCTCAAGAAGTCAAAACGACCAACTCAATATCATCAACAACGAATGAACAAAATGAGGAGGTTCTCCCCTCTATATAGCATGAGCCCCTCTCAACCCTAATGCTCACCTCCTCCAACATTGCCACGTGCTCCCTCTTGGCCTGCGTAGTCCCTCCATGTGTCTACGTGGGCCCCCTCTCTGCGTGGTCTCTTGGCACCCTCAGCTCACTTCAGTTACAACGTTTTGCTACTAGGGAGTGAAATTTTATTTCTAAAGTGAGTTACGTCTCCTCTACTCACCTTTTTATTTATGAATAAACTATAGACGGCAAAATTGAGCAAAATTCGAATATTCCAATTAGCCATAGCTAATTAGGAATATTACACAGAGCTAAGGTGAAGACAAAGTCCAAGAGTCCAAGCTGGTGTTAGAAGCTATCTCTGAAGGAAGAAATCCTATCAAGGACAAATGGCCTCCTCAACCTACAAAGGTTTCAAGGCTGATGATAAATTGATTGATAAGTCTGATTATCATGCATGGAAGATGTCCTTGGATTTGGCGCTAGAAGATCTAGATGTCATGGACTATGTACAAGAGAATATTCAAGAGTCTCCATCAAATGTAGTTGCTGCCATGAAGACGAAGTATAGAAAAGGGGAAATCAAAGAAAAGATGATTATCCGGGATTCTATTCATAATCATTTGGTTGCTTACATTTCTGAGCTGAAGACATCTTAGGAGATGTATGATAAGCTGGTGAGCATGTTCAGGGCTAGCAATGTTAATCAAATCTTCTTCAAGAACCAATTGAAGAATATCAAGAAGGGTAAGGATGAATCTATTCAATCCTATTTTATGAGGCTCACTGAAATCAGAAATAACCTCCTAGCTATTGGGGAATCAATATCTGATCGAGAGATGGTTTTTATTGCACTTGGAGGTCTCCCCCGTGATTGGCATGTATTCAATACCACTATTCTCAATAATAATGTGATTCCTGATTTTGATGAAATATTGACAAGATGCACTCAAGAGGAAACAAGAATGATGGAGTATGCCTCTAATGATAATGGAAGTGACCCTACTACCTTCGCCACTCATGCAAAGAAGAAGAACAATGGTGGCCCGAGAAATCAAAACCATGGTAGAGCAGGGCCCAAAGGAAGGGAAGATGTTACACTTGTAACAAGACTGGTCACTATGCAAGAGAGTGCCCTAATAGAAGGGACTCTCCCAGGGATGATGACAACAACAACTCGAGAAGGAATGGCAGGAACAACAGATTCCAAGGAAAAAGGAAGGCTCCCTTTGATTGTAATGGAAATGGGCAACCTTTCAAGAGGTCAAGAAATTCCAGGTACGATGAGTCTAATGTTGTTGATAATAAGAGAAATGATTTTACTCTTGTATCTACCCTCTTTGCTGCATCTCCACCTAGCACCCTGGATGTCTGGTTAATTGATAGTGGTGCTTCAAGGCACCTCACTGGTTATAAAGAAGCCCTTTCTGATTTGGTTGAGAAGGATACCAATCTGGAAATTACCCTCGGAGATAATGCCACCTATCCCGTGAAAGGGACAGGGACTATGACCCTCCATGTATCTCTAAGGTCAAGTCATCCGATTACAAGATGTGTTGTATGTACCTAATTTGAAGAAGAACCTTGTGTCCATTTCGGCAATGGAAGACAAAGGGTTCAAAGTGGCATTCGTTGATGGAAAGGTACTTATCTAAAAGAAGAACTTCAAGGAAGCTCTTTCTATTGGTTTTAGAGTTGATACACTCTACTAGGAGGAAGTCCATTGGGGGCTATGACATGTGATACAACTCTTCAAACCGAGTTATCGCACCGGAGGTTTGCACACCTTCATTACAAAGCCCTTCCCAAAGCAAGGAAGGTGGTGACAGGGATGCCCGAATTGAGAAATGATCATGAAGGTATATGTCAAGGTTGTGCCGAAGGGAAGCATACAAGGGGACTATTCCCCTCAAGTGTCACAAAGACAACTGATATCTTGCAGTTGATACATTCTGACTTATCTAGTATGCTACCTATGACATCTTTGGAAGGATGTTCCTATTACATGACTTTTACAGATGACTTCTCCCGCAAGATCTGGATATATTTTTTGAAGAAGAAAGACGAAGCATTCAAATGGTTCTATACCTTCAAGGCCTTGGTGGAAAATCAAACCGAGAAGAAAATCAAAGTTTTGAGGACCGACAATGGGACCGAGTATGAGTCAAATGAGTTTAGTGACTTTTGTAGAGAAGGTGACATTAAGAGGGAGACCACAACTGCGTACATTCCTGAGAAAAATGGTGTTGTTGAAACAAAGAACAGGAACATTGTGGAAGTTGTTCGCGCAATGCTATGTGACCAAGGTCTTCCGAAGTTTCTATGGGGAGAAGTTGCGAACACCGCTGTGTATGTTCAACATAGATGCCCGCACTCCGCTCTAAACTCCAAAACTCCCGAAGAAGTCTTCTCTGGTAAGAAACCTGATGTTTCTCATTTTAGAGTTTTTGGTTGTCCTATTTACTTTCATGAGCCGAAAGAAAAGAGAAGCAAGTTGGATGCTTCTGGAAAGAAGGGAATGTTTGTGGGCTACAGTGAAACTTCGAAGGCATATAGAATCTATGTGCCTAGTCAAAGAGAAGTGGAGATATGCCACGATGTCACCTTCGATGAAGATGCTACCCTCAATAAAGTAAGAAATCTTCCTAGCTCCAAGGAAGACAAAGAAGATGAAGAAGCAGGGAAGCAAGAACAGCCGAAGGATGACCTGATGCTCGATGTTGAAGGACCTATGGATCCCATTGATCCACCTCCTTCAAATAAGAGAAGACCCTCATGGCTTAGTGATACTCTCGAAGATGCCGAGAGACATATTGCCCCAAGGGGGACATTCCATGAAAGCAAGAAGCCGAAGGGATACCAAGAGTATCTAGCAGCCATGAGTATGATAGTACAATCTGAGCCTGGAACATTTGAAGAAGTCGTAAAGCATCAAGTTTGGAAGGATGTTATGCATGAGGATTATGAGTCCATTATGAAAAATGATGTCTAGGAAGTAGTCCTGAGACCGAAGGACAAATCTGTTGTCACCTCGAAATGGCTCTATAAGATCAAGCATGGATTTGATGGAAGTGTTGAAAAGTACAAGGCAAGATTTGTTGCTCGAGGCTTCTCTCAAAAAAAAGGCATAGATTATGATGATATATTTCACCTATGGCCCACTATACCACCATCCAATCTATTATTGCCCTTGCCGCTACGCAAGGATGGAGTCTACATTAGATGGAAGTGAAGACCTTTTTTCTGCATGGATCTATAAAGGAAGAGGTGTATGTGGAGCAACCTCTGGGGTTCGAAGTCCGAGATAGAGACACCCATGTATGCAGGTTGAAGAAAGCCCTTTATGGGTTGAAGCAAGCCCCCGGGGCTTGGTACAAGAGGATAGATAACTACTTGATGAAGTTGGGCTTCACTCGAAGTAATGCTGATCCGAACCTTTATTTTAAGGTTGATAGAGAAAGGCCTCTCATTTTGGTTCTCTATGTGGACGATCTCTTCCTGACAGGTGTTGACCCTCTCATTGGAACACATGGGGAGCTAGCTTCCGAGTTTGAGATGAAAGACCTAGGACTGATGCAATACGTCCTAGGCTTGGAGGTCTGGCATAGGCCAGGTGATATTTTTCTTTCTCAAGGAATATACGTCGTAAAGTTGTCGGAGAGATTTGGTATGGTGGACTGTAAGTATGTATCGACTCCGATGGAACTTAACTTTAAGAAGTTGAGTGGAAACGCTGTTGGGCCTGTGCTAGCAAATCCTACTGAGTATCAACAACTCGCGGGGGCCATGATGTTCTTAGTGAACTCCCGTTCGGACGTATGTTTCGCAGTGAACACTTTGAGTCAACATATGGTTGATCCTCATCACATTCACTGGATTGGTGCCAAGAATCTATTGAGATATCTTTGGGGCAATAACCATGGGTCGAGATATTGGCTGCCGAGAGTTGAGACTCCATGGGATGGGCCGATGCATTGGGTCATGCAGGATCGCAAGAGCACATCTGGATGCTGCTTCACACTTGGTTTTGCTTTGATATCTTAGATGAGGAGGAAGAAGAAGTTGGTGGCTTTGAGAACCACTGCGGCCAAATACACTACATCGAGTATGGCCTATTGTGAAGCTATTTGGTTACCAAATCTCTTTAGTGAGTTGTTTGCGCATGTGATAGATACCACCATTATCCTTTGTGATAACCAAGAGAATCGTCTTTCTAGAATCTCTTCGTGTTCCACGATCGATCCCAACATCACGATCGATCCCAACACATAGATACTGGGCACTACTTTATGCACTTTATCCGGAATATGGTACAGCGAGGCGCCATAAGGCTCAATCATATAGGAACTGATGAGCAGGTCGCGAATATTCTCACTAAGCCCTTGGGGAAGGTCAAGTTCCTAACCTTCCGTGAGAAGCTTGGAATCGTGGAAAGACCCTATTCTAAGGGCCCTACTTGAGTTGGACTATGAGCTCTGGGAGGTCTAGGGGGCTTCGGGATAACTTCTTGGAGCTATAAGCACATGCGGGGCTAGGCTTGCCGAACCTTGTTGTGCTTCTACCCCACCATTATGATATTGAGTTGATTCGCCTCTCTCTGATCTGTGCCTTGCACGCATCCTACCCATGGAGTTTCGGACTCATGGGAAGTACCTCTCATTTGGCCAATGAGGTGGGAAATGTGGATAGAGACCATAGCAAGACCGATGGACACATCGGAGATTGTCGTACTCTCTATGTCTAGGATGGCAGGTGTCCAACACCTTGATCTAGGATCAAGTATGATGAGGTTTTATCCTCTAAACTAACTTCGGGTTAGTAAACTAACTTTGGGTTAGTATGAGACTCTTTTGAGTCCAAGCGAGGTTTTTACCTCTAAGATGACTTCGGGTCAGTTGTGTGTGATGTCTTTGTGACTCACCTTTTGTTCTGAAATAAAGAGCCATCAAAGCAAGTTACGGCGGGATGACACACTATGTTTGGTTTGGTACATGATGGATGGCACTAGCGGACAGATGGAGTTCTCCCTAGTTGAGAGGGAGTGTTAATTTTGGGCAACTAGGTCCAAACTCCATGTTGCACTGCTCATATGACGATGGTCATATTTTTGTTCGATTCCTCTTTCGGAGGGGTGCAAGATTGATCTAAAGATCATCTTGATCGGATGAGTAGAACATTGATCGGAGGAGAGACTTGGAGGTCATTTTCTCATCATCTCATCACACATTCTCTCTTTGTGATCTAATTGGTTCGATAGCCTTTGGAGGCCTTTTTTCTTCTCACAAGTGTGGAGCGAAGCTGCTGTTTTTTGCGTTGATCTGTCTAGGGCTGGTTGTTGTTTTCTACGCTAATCTGTTTAGGGCTTGTTGTTGTTTTCTGCGTTGATCTATTTAGGGCTTGCTGTTGTTTTCTGCACTGCTCTATTTAGGGCTTGCTGTTATTTTTTGCGCTAATCTGTTTAGGGCTTTTCTGTTGCAGTGTTGACCAGTGTTGACCGTGGTCAACCCTTGCTCATTTGACCTCAATCTTTTGTAGAAATTCCAATTTTAGGAGGCTGTACAGCTGGGCTGTTTGACCAAAGCCCTAGTTTGTTGCATTGACTTTTCTAAAGCTGTCTGCGTTGACTTTTCTGCGTTGTCCCTGGTTTGACTTGTGATAAGCCGTCTTTGAGGGTTGTGGGTGTGACACGTGAAAGTGTTGGCTGACCAAGAAATACTTTGCTGGTTGAAGCATCCTGCTGACCGTCGTAACGCAACAATATCTCATATCTTTGCTGGACATAAGGAATTGTAAATCTGATCTATATTTGGCTGGTCTTCTATTGATCTATTATTGTGTTCTATCAGCATTTTACTTTCAAGTTTATGTGATTGCTACCTTGTATTGGGCCTATGAAAGATTGATGTAAAAGTGCATCAAGCATAGAACACCATTGTTATCTAAAATTAACACTTCTTAAAGGTTGTTTTCCTCACTTGTAATCAATAATAAAAGAAACTTTTGTTGCTTGAGGGAGCTTGAGATATTTTTCCCATGGTATCCCCCTTCCTTGGTTGAAAAGGAAGGAATTTCTTGGGTGGATTGATTAATTTTCTAATTTTCATTTTATGCATGCTAATGAATTAACAACTAATGCACTCTACATCCATCTAACTAAATTTCGGTTAAATTAAACTTACATGCATAAGCCCCAATGCTACAAACTTGAGCAAAATCTCTTTTTTATGTGTGAGCAAATTCGCATGGTTGGCAAACTTCCATTAATTTAATGTTTATGCTTCATGTATGTTGAGGAACCATTGAAGCACATTTTTATAAGAACTTATCTCATTCCACTTGCCATTAAATGCTACAACACACATAAATCTATTGTTTCTCTCAAAGTTTGGTTTATTATTGCAAGTAAGCACCATCTCATCTCTTGTGGAAAATTTGCATGTATCGTTTAAATGAGATTAATCAACATTCATTTCACACAAGCAACTCATTAAAACTTACCTCCAACATAAGTTGGTTGTATAGACCTCTAAGGACCCTCTACTCCCCTATTGACTCCTCACTGTAAGATCCACATAATCTGGGCGAGGGTGAGGTGGGATTGAAGAGTTGATTTGAAATATTTGTTGTAGAGTAAGTTTAACTAACCAAGAGCATTCTTCATCACATTTCCCTTTTTATGGTTGTTCTCATGCAAGTAGTGTGATGCTTACTTTCTATATTTGCAAAGTTTAATTTCATCTTCACCATCTAAATTTTTAGTTGTTTCTCTCTATGACAAGATATGTTTAAATGTTGTGATTTGGTTATCCTATAATCATTTTTATCCTGCAAATATCTTGTGCTGACATCTTTTGTTTCTATTTCAGGATTATTGTGTTCTTATCTCTTTGAGCATTATTTTTTAGCACATTATTTAAGGCACTGGTTGAATGGTTTAATATTATTATTTCAAAGTTGCTCGCAAAATGTTCATAAATCTTTAAAAGTAATCCAATTTCACTCTAACAATTGTCCTAAAAACTCAAAATCTTTAACTTAGTTTTTCTATTAGGGACCACCCCCATAGCTAACTTAGGAGATAGCTTAAACGGAGAGAGTCGGGAGTAGGTGACAACCCCGTCTTTGAATTCCTTGCCACCAACCACACCTTGTGGGGTTGAAGGCTTTTTCCACTAACTTGTAGGTAGGTGTAGGCGGCAAGGAGAGTTAACATGTCGTTCTGTTGTTTGCGCATGGGATGGTCGACAAACTTTGCCCAGATTGGGCACACACAACTCCATAACATATTGCATCAGAATATATATATATATATATATATATATATATATATATATTGATCGACCTTTGAATATGAGGTTGATGGCACAACCGCTTGATTAAGCACGAAGAACCATACAAATCGTTGAGGCGGCACGAAGACACGTACCACATTTTCGGCCTCCTGCAATTTAGTCAAAGTTTGGTCAAACAGGCAAAATTTGGGCCTCCTGCAATTGCCTCAGAAACCTCAGTGAACTATAGTCAAACTACATAAAAAAATTTGGTCAACGCGGGTTAAATTTTGGTCTTCTTGACCCTCTCTCCTTCGCACATGAGCAAACATCAGATGATCTTGGGTGATCTGAATTGCTCCAAGTGATGAGCTCGAATGGCAATATATAGTAGTTGAAGGAGTCCAAATTGGTGTGTCTCTTAGGTGGGCCAACTTGACTTTTGGGGGCAATTCAAAATTCAAAATTTAGATTTTACCTCTTTTATTTGGAGCCGACCTGAATTCAAATTTGCATTTTCATTCTCTTTGAATTTTTGTGGGCTAATGCAATTGAAGAATACCAATTGCAGTTACCAAAATTCAAAAAAAGGTACCATGGCTTGACAACTTTACATTCCCAAGATTTATACTGAATGATGCTAGTAACTTTAAGGTGAAACAGGATAGGGCATCAATTGAAACAGTCAATCCTACTTCTGGTATTTGATGCCCTGAAGATGCTCCAAGTGTGGATAAAGGTGATAAGGGGGGCTTGGGCATAGCCCCACAAAATGATATTGATGAGCTTAGGAATGATGATATGAGCATCTCAAAGAGAATTTGAAGGTCTACTTGGATTATTATGGATTTGGGTTTTCTCCATGTCTGCAACAATTGTAGCTTTGGGAATCTTCATTTGAGTTGTGCGAGACACTTGAGACCTGTGTAATATTCCTAATGGTAAATTACAGGAACAACAGGCATATAAAGACATAAAATTGAACAGCAACAAATACACACAATTAAAACAACATTGAGCCAACTAAACTGCGCTGAGCCATTTTATTAATTTGAGGAAATGTGTACAAGATGAGGTGTTGGAATGAAGGTACCTAGGCTTGCTCAATGAAAGCTAGAGAAGCCCTCTAAAATATGGTTGGAATCCCTCACTGTAGGTACACTGCGTGACTAAAGCTCTACGCTGTCACTGGCCAGAAATATTGCTACTACTCCAGTTGGTCTGTTATTTGGGCCTGTTATGTTGCTCAGAAAATTCCGAGATTTGAACCACGGACTCTACTCAAGAAACCCACAAAAACCCAGAAAGAGTTCATTCAAAGCTTGACCTCGGAAATTGGCTCTCTAAACTGATGGGCAATTTGGTCCTCCTGATAAAACTGTTGTTGGATGCCACCGAAATGCCTGGGAAATCCCTGTTAGAAGGCTCCAAGCCTTCCCACCAAATCTCCTGCAAAAGCTCCGCTCGCTCCCCACTCCCGGAGTGACTCCCTCAAGGGACTACGCAGCCTCTACGTTGTTGATATTGTCTCTACGCTGCTGATACTGCCTCTGCACTGCTAATACTTCCTCTGCGTTGTTAATGAAGGGACTACGCTGTAGAAGAGGCTCATTGTTGTTGAACTAATAAAACTATGGTGAAGCACCTTGCTTGGGCTGGCACTCAAAATCCACCAAAGCAAAGGCTGGGATCTCCACTCGAAGACACCTGTGTGCTGAACAGCACATGCAGACTTGGCTCACTGCTCAAGCATGCTTTGTCAAAAGACAATTTTGAAATAGATGAATGAATGAGAGAAATGAGCCTCATGCTTCCTTTTTATCCAAGGTTGCCCAACGTTCCCTTGGGCCCCACCTTGTGCCTCTAGCCTCTAACACGCACCAATGACTGTGTTGCCTTCATGTGGGCCGCAGTTCATCCTCATTGGGCCCCATCCTCCACTATTGCTGCAATACTTTGCCTCAGCCTAATGTTTTGTGGCCTATAGTCGCCTAAGTTTATTTTTGGGTCCCCAAATCCACATTTCCTAAGTCAAAAATGTGAAATTATCAAAATTGGCCAAAATTAATATTCCAGTTACCAGAATTACTAAACAAGAATATTACAGTCCTCCCCGCCAAAAACTGCTTGTCCTCAAGCAATGCCTGAACAAGCATCCTCTCTAGCTGACGCTCCCCACTGTCACTGCAAAATTGTGCCAGGGTCCCAGATGCGCCACAAAATCGTCCTTGACCTCTGCATTGTCATGACATGAAAAAGTCCCTCAATACCAGGATCCCAAGCCATCTTGTCCAACCCGAAACTCCCCTCGCTCCACTCACTATTCTACCCATTATAAGTACTAGTAGTCCCCTTTATACCACCAATGAGTAGGGAACATGATAAGGTGGCACTATACCCAACCCCTCGTGAAGTTGTCCTACCACGTAGGCCATCCCATGCACTCTATGAGTATACTCTCGAAGATACCACCCAATCCCTGCAGAGATAGTGTCTCACTCACGTGAGCTTCTCCTGATACCATGTTGTTGGCCCACCAGCCATGCTAATGAAGTCCCCCACGCCATCGGGGACTCGCTAAAGCCCAATGGAAGATCTGCATGATCTCCCCCTATAGTAGCCAACTGATCCCTAAGGGTTATTGAGTTGTAAAGAGCGGTGATGATCATGTCCCCTGCCAAACTCAGAGTGGTGCCACAAAGCTGACGCTGCGCTACTCTGATTATGACATACTCCCTACCGTGTGCGGACTGTATCCTCCTCTCCCGAGGCCTAGTGGCGAAAAATCTGTGAGATCCAAGCTCATCCTGCCCAAGCATCTTCATGATGCCAATATCTACCCCTCCATGGCTAATCACGACCCTAAGCAAGAACAGGGTAAGTCTGCCTCGCCATGTAGTGGAGGTCTCAGTGATCCCCCATGTGTCAAACCCAAGGATTGGATCACACTTTGTCATGACCCTGCTCATCACAAGGAGGAGTGATCCACCCACCAACCGGATCCCTCGATCCCCCAACCATACTGGGAGCTTGCAACTCCCACTCCTCACGGGATGTCGTTGCATAGCACCGCCACCTGCTAGAACTCATCTGGCCCTCATCTCTGACCCCTGTATGTATCCCATGGGTGGACCCCAAGTATCAGGAGTTTGTCCCACGCATGCGAAACTGCTCTGCTCCTACCAGACCACGTAGTGAAATCTGCTATCCCCACTCCTGATGATACGCCTAGACACTACTCAGAGTTTGGGTACCCTCCTATAGACGAAGTCTACCATCCACCGTCCCTCAAGTGTGAGCCCAGGGGTGGAACATGTGCTACCTCGACAATCAACCACACCATCCCTAAGCCTGTATCTGTCAAGTTGTGCACCTACCAAGTGTCTCAACTGGAGAGTCTCCTCCCAGCTCATGACATGCGGTGTCTCATCCAACTACCTAAGGTGAGCCTCCCATGCCCTGTTGCCTGAATGGAGAGTGTCAAGGGGCAACAACCAAACACTCCGCGACTGTAAGCAACACTGGAGGATGATGGGTGGGTATGTCCCAAAGGGTATGATCAAGAGTCTGTCGGAATGCTCAAGAGTAATCCTCCGGACAACACTCTCTTCGCCTCGGATCTGCTGATAACCCCCTTGTAGCCCTGTCTTTGCTAAACGTGGTGTCCCCATATGCTTAACAATGTCCTCATCGATCCTAGGTGAGTTGCATCCCATGGTACACCTAATGCCCCTATCCATAAGTCTCCTTGGAGACAACGCTCCAAGAGCTCGCTGCGTCGCCTACCACCGAGTATCTCTGCACCCCTCGACATGCCATTGTATGCCGCAAGTTGTCCCTATGCACCACAGGATACCCCCGGCTACGGCTATACCATCCTGTATCGTCATGTGTCCCAACTATGTCACTGCGCCTGTCACTCCCCGCATGTACTCAATGCGATGTGAGTTACTTCTACTCCACAACGCAATTCGACATACTACGACACACCCCCATGCATCTCCATGTACATCTACAAACCATTGCTCAATATTAGATGCCCCTACCCATCCCAAGATGTGATGGCCGAAATTTGTGTCCATATGCGCCGGCCCGCACCCGACCGGTACCATCACCTCCATCGTCGCATCACCATACTCTCCAATGAAAGGATCTCCCCTCCAAATCCTCCCTGAGGGACCCAAGAAGTGAATCTCCCTAGGTGTCAGCAGTAAAGCCACCACTACTCTGCTCCTCCACGACCTTTGTGCCCCACACAAAGGTGAAGAATCCCCATCCCCATACAAGCAACCGCCTAGTGGCCTGCCAATGCCACCAACTCCGACAAACTTCTGCCAAAATATGTTGTTCACCTCGTGACCCTGTGTACAAACGTCATACCAAGATAACTTAAGAAGTATGTCCATAAACTGGTTGGCCACTGGTGTTGACCGAAACTCCCCTAGCGAATGTGCACGCTCAACTGCTAGATCAACTGTACCATCCAGGTCGTAGTCAACTAGCATACTTGGAAAGTGATAGGTAGTCCCGCCTGGATCCCAATGCCAATATGGGCTTCTGGTATCCCAAGTTCCTAGAAGCTCCTGCTGACCTACACCTGGGTCCACCACCATCTCCATAGCCCACTCCACTAGGTACCAGCTCAGAATCTCTTGCCATCCAACCCCAAGAGACTGATCGAATGCACAAACTCCCGCACATAGGACAACCCCAACATGTGGATGTTGCACCCTATGCAATTCAGGTCGTCTCATCCCACTATCTAGGTCAACGCATGATGAGATCTAACTAGGTAGCTCTGTCTCTCTCTCTCCAATGGCCAAAGGTGACCCAACAGTGTTGCTAGCCCCGTTTATATATGTCTGAAGAGGGTTGCTCTGACTCTCCAATGTGCTATTTAACTATACCATTAGGGAATCCAACTATTCTCCAACATAAGTTAGCTTGGCCGCTGACTCAGCACAAACCACTCTCATGACCTCCAGCTCCTCATTCTGTCGCAGAATAGCCTCTCGTACTGACGTGGCCTTCCTTTTTAATGCTAAAAGGTCGGCCTGAAACTGATGACACTGTTGTGTGCGACCATTGTCTAATACCTTTATATAACCTAGCGCTTCATCAAGGTTGGATATGTTTCCTGGCACCTCATCCATCTATTGTGTGTTGCTATCACCCAAAAACTCGAACACAACCTCGGTCACCACCTCAACGGATGGCACTACTGGGGTATGCTCCACTCTCTCCACTAAGATGTCAACTAGCACGGTCAAGGGAGTCTCCAACATGGGTGATCCCTGCATCACACCGGGTGTATCTACTTGCTCCCCACAATCCTGTGTAGATGGAGGCACCCCCACGGCCTGTGCATCTCTAGTGTCTCCTCTGTACGGAAGAGGATAGATCTAGTCTGACACCTTCATCAACTGGGTCAAGAATTCACGCATATTAAATCCTCCTTGTGCCATGGGTTGTCTATGGTTTAAGCCGTCGTGGTGTATGCATCCACAAATCTTCCCTGATCTAATTGGCTACCCCACAGCTGGCCAAGATCATGGCTCTAATACCATTGTAATATTCCTAATGGTAAATTGTAGGAATAACAGGCATAAAAAGACATAAAAATGAATAGCAACAAATACACGCAATTAAAACATCATTGAGCCAACTAAACTTCGTTGAGCTATTTTATTAATTTGAGGAAATGTGTACAAGATGTGGTGCTAGAATGAAGGCACCTGGGCTTGCTCAATGCAAGTTAGAAAAGCCCTCTAAAATATGGCTGGAATCCCTCACTGCGAGTACATTGTGTGGCTGAAGCTCTGCGTTGTCACTAGCCAGAAATATTGTTGCTACTCTGATTGATCTGCTATTTGGGCTTGTTATGCTGCTCAGAAAATTCTGGGATTTGAACCACGAACTCTACTCAAAAAACCCACAAAAACCGAGAAAGGGTTCGCCCAAAGCTTGACCCCGGAAATTGGCCCTCTTGGGCTTGGCTCTCTAAACTGGTGGGCAATTCGGTCCTCCTGATAAAACAGCTGTTGGATGCCACTGAAATGCCTGGGAAATCCATGTTAGAAGGCTCCAAGCCTTCCCACCAAATCTCCTGCAAAAACTCCACTCACTCCCCACCTCCCGGAGTGACTCCCTCAAGGGACTGCACAGCCTCTGCGTTGCTAATACTGCCTCTGCGCTGCTAATGAAGGGACTGTGCTATAGAAGAGGCTCACTGCTGCTGAATTGATAAAACTATGGTGAAGCACCTCCCTTGGGCTGGCACTTGAAGTTCACCGAATCAAAGGTTGGGATCTCCGCTTGATGACACCCGTGTGCTGAACAGCTCATGCAGACTTGGCTCACTGCTCAAGCATGCTCTGTCAAAAGAAAATTTTGAAATAGATGAATGAATGATAAAATGAGCCTCATGCTTCCTTTTTATCCAAGGCTACCCAACGTTCCCTTGGGCCCCACCTCGTGCCTCTAGCTTCTAACATGCACCAATGACTACGTTGCCTTCATGCGGGCTGCAGTTCATTCTCATTTGGCCCCATCCTCCACTATTGCCGCAATACTTTGCCTCATCCTAATGTTTTGAGGCCTATAGTAGCCTAAGTTTTTTTGTGGGTCCCCAAATCCATATTTCCTAAGTCAAATATAATATTATCAAAATTGGCCAAAATTAATATTACGGTTAGCAGAATTGCTAAACAGAAATATTACAACCTAAGTGTGCATGCATTTAAAGAAATGCATGAGGAAGGTATTGTTGAACGTGATGTTCGAAATAGGATCATGGATTATCTCGTTCTTCCTTAGAAGGAGTATATGTTAAAATTGGCAACTAGGGCCAAATTCCACTTTGGATAGCTCATTTGATGGAGATAATTATTTTATTGAATTCCTCTTTTCAAGAAGACCAAAATCGACCTAAAGATCATTAAATTTGGATAAGCACAAATGTGTTTTTGAATTTATGCCCACACATATGCAAATTGTCAAGGTCAGCCACATCATCATGTAGGCTCATGAAGCCTAAGAGACATGTCACTTCACCCTCAACGATTTGTATAAATAAGAGAGACCTCCAGCCTCATTTGGCATCATCTCATCTCACACATTCTTCTCTCTCCTCATCTAATTGGTTCGTACAACATATTGGGCATCTCTTTTCCTCACACGTGTGGCAGCAGAAGGACGAATTACAAGGCCAAAATTTCATATTTTGTTGCAAATTTGACTGGCATTGACTAGGGGTATGGTCTCTATCAAGTTGGTGGAAGTCTTTTGGGAGCTTTGGCAAGCGATACTTCACTTCAATTTGAGCTATGCCACCGGAGATTTGCCCACTTACATTACAAAGCCTTACCTGGGGTAACGAAGATGGTCACAGGTATGCCCGAGTTCAACATGAACCATGAAGGTGTTTGTCAGGGTTTTGCCGTTGGAAAACTTACAAAGGGACCATTCCCTTCTAGTGAAAGCAAGACTATTGATATACTTCAATTGGTCCATTCTGATTTGTCTAGTATGTTGCCCGTAACATCGTTTGAAGGATACTTATATTATGCAATCTTTTTGGATGACTACTCTCGCAAAACATGGATCTATTTCTTGAAAAGGAAGGATGAAGTGTTCAAATGGTTTTGTTCTTTCAAAGCATTGTTGGAAAATCAAACAGGGAAGAAGATCAAGATATTGAGGACCGACAATGGAACCGAATATGAATCAAATGAATTCAATGACTTTTGCAGAGAGGCTGGCATCAAGAGGGAGACAATTGTTCCATACATTCCTAAGAAAAATGGAGTTGCTGAAAGAAAGAATCGAACAATCATGGAAGCCACTCGTGCCATGCTCCATGATCAAGTTCTACCGAAGTTCTTATGGGGAGAAGCTACTAACACTGTCATCTATGTTCAAAATAGGAGGCCTCATCAAGCATTGGATTTCAAGACAGCCAAGGAAGTTTTCACTGGTAAGAAACCTGATGTTTCTCATTTTAGAATTTTTGGTTATCCCGTGTAATTTCATGTGCCTAAAGAGAAAAGAAACAACTTGGAAGCATCTGGGAAGAAAGGTATATTCATTGGCTACAATGAAAATTCGAAAGCATATAGAATCTATGTACTTGGTCAAAGAGATGTGGAAGTAAGTCGTGATGTCACCTTTGATGAAGATATTGCCCCTGGGAAAGTCAGAGATCCCCCTATCACAAGGAAAGGCAATGATGATGCTGCGGAAAAACAAGATGAACCTCTGACGGATGAGCCTATGCTCGATGTTGACGGTTCGAAGGATCCTATTTATCCACCTCTTGGTGATCCCTCTACCTCAAGGAAAAGACCTCTATGGCTCAAAGATACTCTCGAAGATGCTGAAAAACATACTACTCCAAGAGGGGCATTTCGCGAAAGCAAGAAGTCGAACAGGTATCAAGGGTACTTGGCAGCTATTAGTATTATTGTTCAAATTGAACCATGCACGTTCGAAGAAGTTGTAAAGCACCAATTATGGAAAGATGCGATGAATGAGGAATATGAATCAATCGTGAAGAATGATGTATGGGCCGTGGTGCCTAGACCTAATGACAAGTCTGTGGTCACCTCAAAATGGATTTACAAAATTAAACATGGAGCTGATGGGAGTGTTGAAAAATATAAGGCAAGATTTGTAGCTTGTGGCTTCTCTCAAAAGGAAGGAGTGGGCTATGACGAAATATTTGCACCAGTTGCCCGATAAACCACTATCTGATCTATTATTGCTCTTGCTGCCACTCAAGGATGGAGCCTACATCAAATGGACGTTAAGACTGCTTTCTTGCATGGCTCGCTTAAGGAGGAAGTCTACTTGGAACAACCTCAGGGGTTCGAAGTACAAGATCGAAGGACACGTGTATGCAGGTTGAAGAAAGCCCTCTATGGGTTGAAGCAAGCCCCTAGGGCTTGGTATGAGAGTATTGATAGCTATCTTATGAAGCTAGGGTTTACGAGGAGCTATGTTGATCCAAACCTATACTTCAAGGTTGAAAAGGTCATGCCTCTCATTTTGGTCCTTTATGTTGATGATCTCTTTATGACCGGTGTATACCCTCTCATTTATCAATGCAAGAGGGAGTTGACTTTCGAGTTCGAGATGAAGGACCTAGGACTAACGCATTACTTCCTAGGCCTGGAGGTTTGGCAAAAGCCAATCGAGGTTTTCCTTTCTCAAGGAAAATACATTTTGAAGCTACTAGAGAGATGTGGGATGGTGGATTGCAAGTCTGTGTCTACTCCAATGGAACTCAACTTCAAGAAGCTATGTGGAAGTGTTGTTCGGCCCGAATTGGCAAACCCTTCCCAATATCAACAACTTGTTGGGGCCCCAATGTTCTTGGTAAACTAATAGGCCAACGTAGCCGTTGTCTGCACTTTTTGAGTCGGTTTATGGTTGAGCCTGGCACAATCAACTATGGGCTGAGATACACTGCGAGGAATTTGAGGCTTCATGGATATTTTGATGTTGACTGGGCTGGCAATGTGGTGGATAGAAAGAGCACATCAAGATGTTGCTTCTCTTTGGGGTCTGCTTCGATTTCTTGGAGGAGCAAGAAGCAAATATCGGTTTCTCTAAGCACCATTGAGGCCGAATACATTGTTATTGGTATGGCCTATTGTGAAACTGTGGTTGAGGAAGCTCTTCAGTGAGCTATTTGAGCACATGTTGGATACCACCGTGATCTACTGCGACAACCAGAGTAGGATTCGCCTTTCATAGAATCTCGTGTTCCACGACTACTCCAAGCACATTGATATCAGGTACCACTTAATCCGAGATATGGTACAACAGGGAGCAATAAGACTCCAACACATAAGGACTGATGAGCAAGTTGCAGACATCCTCACGAAGCCCTTGGGAAAGTCAAATTCTTATCCTTTTGAGAGAGACTTGGAGTCGTGGAAGGACCCTCCCATGAGGGTCCCGCTTGAGTTGGACATTGAGCTCAGGGAGCTCCTGGGGGCTTGGGGTACTTCTTAGAGCTATTAGAGACCATAGGGTGAGTGGTTCACCTTCCTCTATAGGTGTGTTGTGTACAGGGTGAGTGGTTCACCATCCCCTACGATACCCCGTGATGGTTGACAAGTGTGTAGGGTGAGTGGTTCACCTTCCCCTATGATTGATGACACGTGTGTAGGGTGAGTGGTTCACCTTCCCCTACGATTGATGATATATGCATAGGATGAGTGGTTCACCTTCTCCTATGGAATATGAGCAGGAAGAGTGGTTCACCTTCTCCTGCGGATGCCCCAGCATACATCCTACCCATGTAGTTCAGGACTCATGGGAAGTACCTCTCATCTAGCCAATGAGTTGGGAAAAGTGGATAAGGACCATAGCACTATAGATGGACACATCGTGTAGTGTCGTACTCCCTATGTCTAGGATGCATGATGTTCAAAAACTTGATCTAGGATCAAGTTTGATTAGCGTTCTACCCCTGGACTGACTTCTATCAATGGAGAGTGGTAAGGTCTTGTGACTCACTCTCGATCGATTCTTCTTCATTATCTATATCAATGTTCACTAGAGTTGAGACGAGAAGCAAAGATGGTACATGATGACAAGATGGCATGATGATGGATGGATTGGCAGGTGGAATTCTCCCTAGTTGAGAGGGAGTGATAAAATTGGAAACTAGGGCCAAATTCCACTTTGAATAGCTCATTTGATGGAGATGATTATTGCATTGAACTCCTCTTTTCAAAAGGACCAAAATCGACCTAAAGATCATTAAATTTGGATGAGTAGAAATGTGTTTTTGAATTTATGCACACACATGCAAATTGTCAAAGTCAGCCACATCATCATGTAGGCTCATGAAGCCTTAAGAGACATGTCACTTCACCCTCAACGATTTGTATAAATAAGAGAAACCTCCAACCTCATTTGGCATCATCTCATCTCACACATTCTTCTCTCTCCTCATCTGATTGGTTCGTACAACTTATAAATTATTGGGCATCTCTTTTCCTCACACGTGTGGCAGCAGAAGGACAAATTACAAGTCCGAAATTTCAGAGTTTGTTGCAGGTTTGCGGCCTTTGACCAGGGGTATTTTGACCACATTTCACTGCGATTTTTGGGTCAGAATTTCATTTTTGGAAAGCCGCATTTATTGGCATAGGAACCAAGGCATTTTGTTGACTTTGACCACAAACCATCGAAAGGTTGACCGCAGAGTTGACCACAGAGTTTCACTGTTGTTTTCATGACTGTTTTGGGCTGACTTTGACCAACAAAGAAGGCCAAGTTTGACTAGGTTGGACCGAGCTGCATAAAGGACTGTTTGTTGTTGCATTGACCAGTGTTGACTTTTTGGTTAGGGCAGAATTGATTGTTGTTGACTTCAGATTTGACAGGGTTGTTTTGACTATCATTTGGCAAGTCAATTTTGGATTTATTGTACTCTCTCTCTTTGTTGAACATTTGATATAATAATAAGAAGAATTGATCAAAGGATTTTCCCCATCTTGGGGTTTTTTTTCTTTGGCTTGTCTTTTGCATTTTATTGTTCATGTTCTATCTACAATTACTTCAATGTGATTTACAGTTAATGTAATTGCTATTGGAAATTAATTTGGAAATTGTCATTGGGTTGCTAAAAGGGCATTGTATAGCATAGTGTTCATTATGCCTTCAAATTTCTTGCAAAGGCATATCCAATTCACCATAATAAAAGGTTGTTAACTTGTTAACCATATTTGTCGATGGAAGTGAATTTCTTAACTGGATGGCTTCGACTGCCAGAGAGAAGGGTGCCAAAATACAAAGTACTTGGTGCAAGTGGCCAACACTTCGGCTGTGTAGTGCAAGGCTTAGAAAGCAGCTCAAACATAAGAAAGAATAGAAAAGGGAGTTTGCAAAAGGGCCCTTTGTGTACCATGTCCGATCTAGGGTGACTAGAGCTAAGTATTCTTACCAGTGGATGTCTCTGGCACAGCAGAACAAGTTGCATGCATTTTTGGATGCAGCTGGTTTGGGACCAAAGAATATAGATTCTCTTGGACTATATCTCTTTAAGCCAGATTTATCATAGAATTAGGGTTTTTTATGAAGTCTTCATGATATGTTATATTTTTATTGGCTCTAAAATCTCCATATGCAAAATTTGTCACCAAGTATCTATCAAGGAAACCTAGAATAGCATTCCTTGAATTTAAACCTCCTCTTTGTGAAAGTCACTATAGTTAGATTGAGAGGTTCTCTTCTCTCTTTCTCTCTCCATCCAAGGTCTTCCACCTTTGCCCTCATCTATTTGACTCCATATACTCAATTGATTGAAGGCACTGTGTGTCAATCTTCACTAAAATTTTATCTTTTCTTATTTTTCATGGTAAACTAGGGTTAGGGTTTTGCAAAATCTGCATTAAATAGCATAAAACACGTTAAATGTCATATAATTGGAGTTAGGATCTGCATCTACTAAGTTGAAAAATAAAAATATCACTTTTTATGCATTTTTCAGCTATAATCTAGGGTTTCCTAGCTGTTTTGTGCATTTCAGCCATTGAAAATTTGCTTTAGCCTTTCTCTTGTTTACCTATTCAATAGCCTTTGATATTTTATTGTCTATCTTCATTTATAGGCTGTTTTTTATTATTGTAGTCATAGATTTTGCATGTTGTAACTTGTAAAGTGTCTTTATTTCAAATCCTAATTAAGAACTGCAATTGTTTAATTAATGGTAGCATGTATTTGGAATCTATTTGAGCATCTTCTGTACTTATCTCAACTCTTTAGATTAGTCATAGATTCTTTGAACACATTACCTCATTTTCACCCAGAGCCCAACCTTATTGAATACAGTTCTGGGGTGTCTAATTAACAGGCTTCTAGAAGGGTATTTAGCCTAGGATTCATTACTTTACTTAATCTCTAAGGCCTGTTGGGGAAGCCTTCCTTGTGGGGATAATATCCAACCATAGAACAACAGAAGAATAGCCACTACGGTGACAATGGTGGCTGATCTCATTGTTTCCCTAGGCTACTAGATTTTGTGGTAACAGTCCTATCAATCGAAAAATCAAAATTCAAATAGAATTTGGGAATTCTAACGTAGCAAGGAGTCTCCCCAACAGGCTATCTACAAACAAATAGACTACTCATCGGGATGTTGTTGGGCACCTAACTGCCTAAATTCAAAGAGAATTTCAGTGATACTATTTGTTCACTGAATTACCAGTGGAATGCTCAGACATAGAGGCTATTCACTTCTAGAAATTCTACTCTCTTTGAAAGTTCATTTCAAATGAACCATTCATCATCCATATTGGCAGTTTTTCAAGCATATCTTCATCGAAGCTTAGTTCAAAAGTTTCAGAATGAAGAATGAAGATGATACCAGATTATGCAAATACATCTTGTTTTACTAGTATAACTATTCATACTTATGATTCAGATGGGGTGAATGTTAGATTGTGAGTCCCTAGACAATCACAAAGTCTAACCACCTTCTTGTGAGTTGTCATCCTTATCTATTGATGAGGTGTTGACAATGGACATTATCAACTAAGGATTTTTCAATGAGATCTGGATCTAGAGGCAGTCAAATCCTGGTACTAAAAATTAACATCCTGAGAACAAGTGTTGAGAATGGCTTAAAGGCTTTTCCACCAATTCTTGTCTTCTTATGCTTTTGCTCTATTTCTTAACAAGGAATGCATGTTCTCTTCAAAAAAAAAATTGCAATATTTGTAAAAGACAGCCCTTAGGTAAGCATTTATTCTATCCAAACACTTATCCACACACAAAGCATCCCTGGCTAGTATTTTGGTATTTTTCCCAATTTCTAGTATTTGATATGCAAAACAACTACTGTCAAGTAATTACCTTTTGAAAGACAATTGTGATTAATAAAGTTTGCTTTGAGGAGTACTTTTTGAATGCTTGTATAGGAACTCACATATATGTGAATGTTGGTGGGGGGGGGGGGGGTGTAGTGCAGTGTATATGCTATCTTATTCCATCATAATTGACATACAAAACAACCACTGTGGAAAAATATTCAATGTTTTGCTACTCATATTTGATGTAAGAACAAATGAATCGTATTAATGTCCCCTCAGGCGACTCATCTATTGGGCCTTTGAGTTGCAATTTCAATATACTGACTAGGCAATTCATATTCCAACTTTTCTATAATAGATTTCCTAGCTAAGATTAAAAAAATCGATGTGGGGGGAGGGGGGTGTATACCCTATCTTATTCCATCATACTTGATATACAAAACAACCATTGTTGAAAACTGCTCCTCAATGTTTTGCTACCCTATTTTATTCCATCATACTTGATATACAAAACAACCATTGTTGAAAACTGCTCCTCAATGTTTTGCTACTTATATTTGACATAATAATAAACGAATTATGTTAATGTCAACACAAGCTAGTTCATTTATTGGGCCTTCGAGTTGCAATTTCAAATACCAACTTTTCTATAATAGATTCCCTAGACCTAGAGAAAATATTATTTTTGAATGTGGGGAAGGGGGTGTGTGCTCGTCTTATTCCATCATACTTGACAAACAAAACAATCATTGCCGAAAACTGCACCTCAATGTTTTGGTAATCTTATTTGACATAAGAATAAATGAATTACGTTAATGCCCCCTCCGGCTAAATCATCTATTAGGCCTCACAGTTGCAATTTCAATATACTGACTAGGCAATTCATATTCCAGCTTTTTTATAATAGATTTCCCAGCAAACATAATATTTTTCGATTTTTCTCGAATATGTTGATCATCTCAATATTGTATCTGTACGTTGGACATTCCTTTTATATCTTCTCTATTGCATATCTGACATGCTGACTATTTTCTCCATCCTATGTCTCAACGCCTCCCTGAATCATGCTGTGTTGTGTGAAATTTGAATTTGTACTATTGATTTTAAGCTTGCCAAGGATGGAACTCAAATGTATCTACATGCCCATTGTGGAGACATGTCCTCAACATAGCTTGCAAGGTCCGCACTGATTGCTTACGAATTTTCAATCATCGCGGTCTATCAGGTTGCAGTTTTGTTCATAGCAATCCAAGTGACCCGAGACACTTCAAATCGTCTTTTCCCCAAAGGATCCAGCGTAGTTTCTTGAAAAAAGGGGACTAGATGTTAAGAGCCTGTTAGTCAGTGGCCAGCCTCTATGTGCCCTAAAGAGATAGCAAAATCGGCACAGTAATGAGATATCGTAATAATCCATGTCATATAATTACAAATGTCAGCCTTGATATGCACTTCCGCCTGCCAACGTTGAACATCCAAACAAATCCTTAGGAGAATTTCGTTGCCACAAACATCTTAAGTTCACATCAAAGCTTAACAGGCAAAGTCCATACGTGCATTTATCTGACAGCATGCAAAATCCAACTTGATGGTTACGCTTTTCGCGCTTTCTCTTAATTGCCAATGCTCGGCACGGAAACAGCATCTTGGGTGTTTTATTTTGCCTGCAAATGTCTAATGGAGGAAGAGCCGTAGATGGAATAATTGCATATTTAACAAGAAATTTTAGCGATATGATGGAAACTGAAAATCCTGTGGTGCAAGTATTATAAATGAATTATGTATTGGAATTATAGAATAGGGATTGCTGATTGCCAGCATCCGGTGCTGAAGTTTATAAATCAATTTTGAGAAAAATTTACCGCTAAATCGCGAAGGATGACGTATAGACTGAGTATCGACCGCCCCTCCGCCAAGGATTTGCGAGAGGAAGTGAACAGCCTGCTTCCTGTACACAAGAAGGTATCTTCGCATCTGGGTTTCCGTCGCAGTGCGTGTTAGATCTAGCATTGAGAGAAAGGGTGCCGCCACTCGGTTCGGCTCTACTCTGAGGTCAATGGCGTGAAGTGGAAGTCAAATTTTGAGTTTAATAGTCAATGTAGGTACCGATGCTCTCGTGTACTTTAATATAGCCATCACATGACGATGAGTATTACTATTAACCAACAAAAAGGGCAGAATTCTTCTCACTCTATAAATTGTAAGAGGCTCTTCGGGGGAGGAAATATCATTTCATGCTTTCATAGTCGCCAATTAACAAACTTAATTCATAGCTTAATTGTGAATGCAAAAGAGCAAAAATTAAGAAGTGTGAAACAAAATTTTTTCAAGTTAATATTTGGTTTGACGAGGAATGTAAAAAGGCAAGGAGAATGTAGAAGGAATCAGACAATGATAACATAAAGCTCAAAGCTTACAAGCAGATATTAGGAAAGAAAAAAGTTGGTTTCATGGTTTTGAGGAGAGAAGAACTAATATTCCTTCGAAAAAATAACCCCAAATTATTCTCGAAGGAGCTCCAACCGAAAAAAGGTGCAAACTCAAAACAACATTACAACTTCTAAATGGTTCGACTATGCAAGACAACTTTATGAGCAGGATTTCAAGGTTGACCCTCCTCCCTTGGTCAACACAGATACAAAACTCTTCACGATGCAAGAGGTAGAGATGTGTATCAAGAAGCTGGGTGTTGGAAAAGAAAAAGACTTAGCTGAACTCCAAGCAGAGTATCTAAGTGGGGCTTAAAAATTCTTGCTCCTCACATCACAAAAAAAATCAACAACATCATACAGCAGGGGTTCCCCACACATTGGACAACTAATTTGACAATACCTGTCATACCTCTTTTCAAGAGTGGTGATGTTAATAATCTCTCCAATTACAGGACCATAATGATAAACCCTTTGTTTGCAAAATTATTTGGAAGCATGTTAGAAAATAAAATCAGCAAGTGGGCAGAAGAAAAAGATAAACCTGTTGAAGGGCAAGCAGGTTTTAGACCTAAACATTCCACATTTTATCATTGTATAACTTTAAGGCTCATCATTGGTAAAGTTTGGGAAAAAAAGGAAGAAGTTTTTTGTTGCTTTGTTGATTTCAAAAAACCCTCTGACACGGCTCTTGGGGATAAGCTTTGGCGCAGAATGGAGGAACTCAGGGTTCCCAGGCATTTGAGAGCAGCTTTGCATAGGTTGTATGAAGAGGTGAAAGTCAAAATTAGAACTTCAGCAGGCATTTCTGAAAAATTTAAAAAATTATATCGGGGTCAAACAAGGTTACCCATTGTCTCCTACTCTTTTTGGTTTATATATTGACAAGCTTGAAGAGTGGCTAAATTCGCAAGGGGGTGACAGTGTTCATTTAGGCAAGTTCGTTATAAGGCTTCTTTTGTACGCAGATGACCTTATACTGATTGCTAAATCTGCTCTTGGTTTGCAAGAGCACTTACTTTCCCTTGAGCATTTTTGTAGAAGGGTGGGGATGCAAGTCAATTTTAGCAAAATGAAAGTAATGGTTTTCTCTTACAAAAGAAAGCATAACCAACATAAGTTCTACTTTGAAGGCAACATTCTAGAAGAAGTTGCAGATTACAAATACCTCAGAATTGACTTCAACAAAAATTTAAGTTGGGATGGTTGTAGAAAGAAAAGAACTTTGGGGGCTTGGGAAGCATTTTACGCTCTTCTAAACAAGTGTAGAGAGGCAGAGCTATGGGACTAGAAAACCACTCTAACTCTTTTTGGGCTTCTAGTGATCCCGGTGATTATTTACGGTTGTGAACTGTGGTCCAGCAGTACATCCGAGATGCAATGGAAACAAATTGAGAAAATTCAAAAGCATTTGATTACAAACAAATTTAAAATTAAAAGTGCAGTTCCTTATGCTATCTTGTTAAGTAAAATAGGGGTTGCTCCTATTGAAGCAATTGCTATGGTGCGAGTCATAAGGTATTTAAAAATAATTGAGCAAATGGAAGAGGGTAGATGGCCTAAGGTTGTGTTTAATGACATATTGTGCAAAAGAAAGAAGACTTGGATGCAACAAAATAACAAATGGTTTAGTAAATGGGGTATTTGCTTGAGCATATGTCACACAAATAGTATAGGGATAAAAAAAATTGTTATGGATAAGTTCCACAATCGTACTTGGGTGAAAGAGCTAGGGAGAAAGAAGAAGTACTACATTGAAGAGTTTATCCCCACTCATAATCATCAACAAAAAGCGTACATAGGGGCCAATATTTCTTAGAGATCCAAAATTCTTATTGCTCAATTAAGGACTATTTCTCATCAATTCCGCTGTGAAACAGGGCGTTGGAAAAGGCCAAAAGAAATGTGGGAGGAAAGAGTATGTATTTTTTGCTCTTCCGAAAAAGTGGAAACAGAAAATCATTTCATTTTAGAATGTGAGGCCTTCAAAGATAGTAGGGAAAATTATGCAGATATTTTGGCAGCTAGCTCTTGGGATAATCTATTCAGTGAATATTTTGTCGAGAAGTTGGAAGTGTTTATTGTAAGACTCGATAGGAAAAGGGCCGAATACAAGAACCAGATGGAGAAGCAATCTGTCCCATAGGCTATTTTTAGCCTCATGGACGTTAAAAATATTTTCTTTCTTTCTTTCTTTCTTTCAATCTCTGCAAATGTTGTTATTGTCAGCATGTAAATGTTCTTTGGAATCGTATACACATCACATGATGGTGAGTATTATCCATCCTTAGAAACATCATCATGATTCATTTTTATAAATGAAGCAGACTAAAAATAGTCTATCGGAATATAGTGTAAGGTAAGGTTTATAATTTAAAAGTATATTTAATATTTTGTATTTAATACTTGAGACTTGGTAAGGATGGGTATTTACCATTTTAACTTTATTACAATGAGGCAACATATCATGTGAGAATTGAATTTATGTTTTATGGCTTCGAGGAAGTTAAAGTTGTTGAGTATTCATGGGGCTTAAGATGTGTTGTAACTAGTTTTAACATTTGATATGTTGTATGTATTTCAATGTTCCTTTTAAAAAATTGAAAAGAAAAAAAAAACAAATAGTGAATGTACAAAATATAAAAAATGATTTTGAATAATGGCGTACTAAACACTTGTCGGAGTAATTGAATGCAGTCAGAGTGGGACCACCCTCCAACAGCATGGAGTTAATAAGCCGATAGGTTACAACATCGAGACCATTGATGTGTTATTGTCTACACGATGTTGCAAACCTAACACCACAAACAGCGCAAGCGTTAACATGAGGGGTGCCTCCACAAGGATGTCGACCCCATCCAGTTGACCTAAGATGAGTGGTCCAGATCTACTGCGAGGGCACATCTCCAAAAGCCTTCCCGTACAGCGGAGTCCCCCTATAGCAAGCGAGCCCTCCTTGTCATCATTCCACGTCATCTTACACATCATCCCGCTTGTCATTCCGCATGACTTGTCATCCATATTTTCATTCATTTCATTCCCATGCAAATGACTTTTCCCATCGTATTTTATCCTCATCTATAAAAGGGTTCCTTCTCTTTCCATGTCCTTCTTTTGAGCAGTCAAAGTTTCCAAAAGTCTGTACTAGCATACAGTCACCTTTGCTTCATCAGAACCAGGGATTTACACATAATCGTACTCAAATTTCATAAAATAGCAAAGAAAAGTGTGTTAGTTGGGTCATCTACCCACATTCACCTTATGGATACTGAAAGTGACATTGCCGACACAGTCTGTCCAGTTGACCACCTGCAGTTTTATTAACATGTCATACTGAACCAGTGCAATTGTCTAGTCTACTCAGCTTAGTCAAGTCAGGTATTTTATCAGCATTTATTCCTCAAACCTACTTATTTCCAGAATTCATCCATTGGTTAGTTTTAGCAATGTACCCTCAAAAATGTTTCGTAATGAACCAGTTGGAAGAAAATGTTTTTCAAGTATCCACTCTCTTAATTCCACCATCCCTTTGTTACCCCTCTGCAAGTTCATATATGAGTTTTTCTAATGAATTTCTAACCATGCAGTTCCAAGATTTATCGAGACCTGAGTTTTCTTAGATCCTTTTCTATTTCATGCATAAAAACACACAATTTTCTCTGGATTGAGACAAATTTTCTTTAAACCTCTTTGTTGAAGATATGAGACCATTTCTGTAGATTTTGGCTAAAGTTTTGGGAAAATAAGATATTGTTATGATAGATAAGGCAATTATGGGAATGTTTTCCCTAATGATGAAGCCTGTAATGGTTTTGGATTTTCCTGCTTATTTGGAGGATATTGTGAATACTTAATTTATGAACCTATCACTCACTGGTTGTGTTAGGTTTCCATCTCTTGTTACTTATTTGTTTCTATATAATCACGTGGAAAGTTTCACACAATTGGGGTTGAATGTTATGGATGCAAATAGAAACAAGCAGTCAGTTGTTTTCTGGACAGATATAGTAAGGAGGGAAGTGGGAAATGAAGGCATGTTTGATTTCACTTCTTCTTTTCTTCCAATTGTATATTCAATTTTGAATGGATCACCTGCACCATGTTTGTTACCCAAAGCCCAAATATTTTTATAATTGAGCAAAGATATGAACTTTGGAGATTGGTTTGCCTTTGAAGATCATACAAAGATAAGGTTATACAGAGTTGATATTGAACCTTTTATACTACCTACTTTTGTTCCAATGAGAATGTTTGCTTTGGAATTCATAAGACAGAGTCTCAATGTAGATCAAATTCACTTTGTGCCTGAGAAAAAGGGTCAGTTATGTTGAAATTTGCAACAAGAAACAATGAAATTGGCATCCATAAACAACATGACAACACACACACTAGTGTGGGACCACAGGTCATGTAGTGATGGGTCCTAGCGATACATTAGTGTGCAATTCAATTTATTTAATAAATTGGAAATGTGTCTAATTTAATTTTCCCTTAATTAAATTGGACAAGAAATTGTAATCTTATCTTATAAACACTTGTAATAGTTAATTGAGTGTGATAGACTCAGTTAGCTCATGAATTTTGAGTTGAGGGTAGTTGGTGAGGCATGTAGAGTGATTCTATGTGTTTTAGAGTTAAAGTTGCAGTTAAGTGCATGAGTTTAATGCATGAGAAATCAGTGAACTCAGTTAAGTGAGTTAAAGTCAATTGAACTAGTTATAACTGTTTGTTGCACTAGTGAGAGGTCAAGTGAATTAAATTAGATTTAATTCACATGTAGTGATCTGCCATGCAACTGATGATTTACTATTAATAGCTGTGTGCATGTCAGTTCCAGTGGAGACCCATTTGAGACAAAGGTTAAAGGGAAGTTGACTATCAGTTGTGTTATTAGCAAACTGCCCAGATGCAGTTAAAGCACCATAAGATTTCCCATGATACTTGCACAGTTGAGAAAGGTTGAAATTCCTAAGGAATAGGGATTTCATTCCTCATGAATTGCATGAACAAGGCAGGCTGAAGACAAGCTGAGAATTGGCTAAGTGTTGGCTTGATTTTGTTTGGATCAGTGTGAGATGATAGGCAGAGTGCAGGAGACTCTTTTGAGAAGAGTGCATTGTAATTGTTTCATGATTCCTTGGTTGAATATACAATAGAAGATAGAGGGGTTTTGAGTAGCAAGCTTTCCCCGGGAGAAATATTTGTGTTGTGGATTGATTTGCTTCTTTCTTTTACTTGGTGTGATTGTGCGATCGTGTTTAATTTCTGCATAATTAATTGTAGAAGGATTTAGTATCTTGCTTTAAAACATTGCATGATTGGATTGAATCCATTGAAATACATATTGTTTGTATAATTTCTACATGGTATCAAAGCATAGGAAATCACTATAGTGGAGAAGAAATTGAGTTTGTGACTGAATAACATTTGAATTTTGCGGGGAGAACCTAGGGGATGGCGCGGGGGTGGGAACCGAGAGCGATTTGAGGATGCGGATTTGGCGAGAGAAGTTCCAGGGCCTGCGCGCAACAGTGAATGATGAACGTTCATGGAAAAGGGTGCTGCTTGGACCGCCATCTCAAGGAGTGGAGAAGCCCGCATTAACCGGAGGAAGGATTTCGTCCATTTGCTCAGTCGGCGGATCAGTTGGGAGGGCGGGAGATACGTTGATTGACAGTAGGAGTGAGGAACCTTTGGTTAATGTTTGTGAGCTACAGGGGAAGGAAACGTCACCGTGGTTGAATGTGGAAGAGAAGGCTCTCGAAGAAGGTGAATATCAGCGGTTCTATCATTCAGTGTTTGCAAAGGATCAAGACCCTTCTCTGCTCACGAATAGAAGGGGGTATGATTTTTGTGAATGGGAGAGATTGAGCGCTGCCTCAGAACGTATCACTTTGGAAGAACAGAGTGGGGTACACATTCCTGAAGCCACAAACGAGGCAGGCTCAAACATTGAAAGGGAGGCATGAGCGACTAAGAAGGGGAGCAGAAAAAAGAAATGGGTAAAGGTTAAAAGAGTAGAGTATAACTATGCTTTAGGTGGAGACATAGGCTGGGAGCAAGTCACGCAAATGGCAAGCAGAACTTTGGTTGGAAGGGCTGTGGGGAGGTTCTTTGCACTAAAAACCGTTGTTGCTTGGGCTGAAGCACACTGGAAAGCTGTCCTCGGATATGTGCCTGAGGTGGTGTCTCTCTTAAAGGGTTGGGTAGCCTTCAACTTTCTGCAGCCTGAACACAGTCAGTGGGTGGTGCAACGGTGCTGGGCCTTGGACCATTCACCATTGCTGCTAAAACAGTGGCACCCTCTTTTTGATGCTAGTAGGGAGAGGGTGGAATCGGTTCCATTATGGGTTCATCTTCTTGGACTGCCACTCCACTACTGGACGAAGGAACATCTTCGTGGTATAGGCAATACGCTTGGAGTCTTTCTAGAGGCTGATCTTTCCTTTATAAAGACAAACCATAGGCGTGTTGCGAGAATACTTGTCTTGATCAACATCAGAGAAGGACTGGCTGAATCACTGAACCTCCGATGGGGGAATTATGACATTAAGCAGCTACTCGATTATGAAAAATTTCCTTTCAGGTGCCGTCAGTGTCATGCTTATGGACACCCTGCCTCTGAATGTCCTTCCTTCTCTCGATATGATAATAGCCGGAGGAATTGTCGATCAGTGGTGGAGCCTATCTCAAAGGGGGATGGCTCTGGTTCTTCCCATACGAAGCCCGAGTCCACTTCTTCATTTTCATGCGTTACTAACCTTGCAAAGGGTTCCAGCTCTTCGTTAGATCTGGGCTTACAGGTGTTGGCCGCGGAGTTTGGTCACACCTCTGGGCAGTCGTCGCTCTCTTAGACCTCTGACTATGGAGCGCTTTCTGCTGTGAAGATCCAAAATAGGCATTTCAGAGAGGATTTCCAGTTGAGGGAAGCTGGCTTGTTGAAGGATGTGCTAACTATGCTGAAATCAACTCTCTTGGGATCTTTTCCTTTCTCCCCTTTCATAAATTTCTCCATTAACTTGGTCTTGACTTCTGTTCAGGTTTGGAAGGTCGATTGTGATAAGTCATCTAATGTTGTTTCTGCTTTTCTTTCTCAGCCAACTCTCCATGAGAAGGTTGCTGTTTTTTATCCAGGTGAAGGATTGCTGGATCCTTTGGTATCTGCCCCTTTGGACTCTGGCTATAATTTGAGATCTAGTGCAAAAAAAGGTGCTGGTGGGTTCGGGAGGGAAAAATCCTCAGCTGCTCGGGGCAGGGGTAGGATCTCTTCTTTGGAAAAGGCTCAGGATAGATCCATGAGGGATGTACATGATGGGAGGCATATTTTAATTGACAGGGCGCTTAGAGCAAGCCAATCCCTGAAGCCAGGTGTGTGATGAAGTATATGTCCTTTAATTGCAGGGGTTTGGCAGGTCCCCATAAGAAATTTTCCTTTCAGAGGATTATAACTTTGGACTGTCCGGATATTATTCTCCTACAAGAGACATTAGGTGAAGGGACTGTGGTCAAAGCTAGGTTGGAAGGTTGGTTGCCTGGTTGGTCTTTTGAGACTTTGGATGTTAGAGGAAGGTCGGGGGGTTTGGCTGTTGGATGGAATGACAGAACCATTAAACCTCTGAACTTCTGGGGTATGGAGTCAGTCGTTGGGTTAAACTTTTTGGCTTTGGAGCTTGGTGAAGTTTTTACTATTTTTAATATTTATGGCCCATATCATGACAGGATCCCATTCTGGGACACACTCATGGGTAACTCTTTAATCAAGGGTGATTCGGTGATTTTGGGAGGGGATTTGAACTTTTCATTGGGCCATTATGAGGTCTCGGGTCCTCATGCACAAACAGATCTCTTGACTGGGTACTTCACACAAAAATTGGAGGAGAATCATTTGCTGGATATTGAGCCCATAAAGATGAAACCCACCTGGAGGAACAATAGATGTGCGGATGGTAGAATAGCGAAGAGACTCGATCGGTTCCTGGTGGCTGAGCAGATTGTGGACAAGCCTTTTCAGATTAGGCAATGGATTGGATGTGGGGGTGCATCTGACCACTTTCCTATTTTTCTTGAGTTCAATATTGGGCCTAGGCAACCCCCTAGCCCTTTAAAGTTTAATAAAACCTGGCTCATGGATGATTCTTTTAAAGCTCTTGTTCTAGCTAGGTGGATCCCTTTTAGGGCTGACAGCACTCTTTCTGTGGCTTTCCAATTTGTTGAAAATTTAAAACGGATTAAGGATGTTGTGAAGGTTTGGGCGGCTACTAAGAGACTGAGGGAGGATCTGGAACTGAAGCAGGTGGAAGCGGATCTGCGCTTGATCTATGAGGGGTTTGGAGGAGGGCTCCAGTCACAAGCTGATAAAGACACTCTTGTATCTCTTGAAAAAATAAGGAACTCTCTTCTTATGGATAAGGAGGAATATTGGAGGCTGAAAAGTAGGGCCACATGGCTGGCATGTGGGGATGACAATACAAAATTTTTTCATGCTTATGCTCGTGGTCGGAAGGCGGCCAATACTATATGGAGTTTAAGAGATGGTCAAGGCACTGAACATTCTTCTTTCGAGGCTAAAGCTAAGCTGGGGGTTGAACATTTCAAGGCTCTTTTTAAGGCTCCTGCTCATGCATCTCTTGCGGAAGTGATAAGAGTTGCTCAATTCTTTCTGAGATTTGTGGAGGAGGCTGATAATAGAACTCTGATGGCTGAGGTTTCTGAGAAGGAACTAAAGGAGGTTCTTCATAGTTTTCAAAAAGACAAAAGCCCTGGGCCAGATGGATGGTCGATCGAATTTTTCTTGGCTCTTTATGATGTGTTAGGAGCTGACTTGCTGAAAGTTGTGGAAGATATCAGAATTTCAGGGAGGATTCCCGTATGTTTTAATTCCACCTTCATTGCTTTAATCCCGAAAGTGGATTTACCTCTTTCTCTGGCTGATTTTCGTCCTATTTCTTTATGCAACTGTATTTATAAAGTGGTTGCCAAGGTGGCTGTGAGAAGACTCAAGTGCATTCTATCTTCTCATATCTCGGGTGAGCAATTCGGCTTCCTAAATGGTCGTCAAATTCATGAAGCAATCGGTACTGCTCAAGAGGCTCTTCACAACATGAAGACCAAGAACTTGAAGGGGACCGTGCTGAAAATAGATCTCTCTAAAGCATATGACCGGGTAAGCTGGTTATATATTCGCATGCTTCTGACTCATCTTGGGTTTGGAATTGGCTTCATAAGATGGATTATGTGTTGTATTACTACTGTCTCTTTCTCTGTTTTGATAAATGGGGCTGCATCTCCTTTTTTTCATGTTGAAAGGGGACTACGCCAGGGATGTCCCCTGTCTCCCCTTTTGTTTTTATTGGTTGCTGAGGGTTTGAGCAGAGCTCTTCAGGCGGCCAAGAGACAGGATTCCTTGAAGGATATACAGGTTGCTCCTAATTTTTTCATTACTCATCTTCTTTTTGTTGATGATGTATTAATCTTTTGCTCTGGATCGTTGCATGATGCGATCACTATTGGTGAGATTTTGGATCTGTTTAGCAAGGTGACTGGTATGGAAGTGAATGCTGGGAAGTCTTCCATTACTACTCATTATCTGAGGGATGAGGAGAGGCGTGAGTTTGTGAGGATATTTCCCTTTCAGGCTGCTGGTTTGGATATTGGGTTGAATTATTTGGGGTTTCATTTAAAACCCAATGATTACCGGAAACATGATTGGAGCTGGCTGCTGGAAAAGCTGGAAAAGCGCTTAAGAGTATGGAGTCATAAATGGTTGTCTAGAGCTGGGCGGTTGATTTTAGTTAAGTCGGTTCTCGAGGCTGTTCCGGTTTATTGGTTATCCCTCTCTTGGATTCCAAAGGGTATTTTGGAGGCAGCTAGGAGGATTTGCTTTAGATTCTTGTGGTGTGGAAAACAGGAATCTTTGGTGACCCCTTGGGTTCGGTGGGAGAAAATTGCTGTCCCTAAAGGGATGGGAGGATGGGGACTGAAAAATATTTTTCTTTTTGCACAAGCTCTGGCTGCAAAGGGTGGGTGGAGGCTTATCACTGTGGACAGCCTTTGGACTTAGGTGATCACTCAAAAATATATTGCTCCTTACTCTATTGTTGAGTGGATTAGGAATCCTAGTAAATCCTTTGTGGGTGGGTCGGTGATTTGGAAGGCTCTTGTAAAATCCTTTCACCTTCTGGAATCTAGTCTGGCATGGGATGTGGGTAGTGGCAGGAAGCTTCGGATCGGAGAGGATCCTTGGATGGGAAGCGTACATCAACACATCCTTCCCAAGTGCACGGTTGAGGCCTTAAGGCAGAGAGGATTTACTTTTTTATCCCAACTTGCTGATCCGGCCCGGAGAAGAGTGGGCATCCAGACATGGATTTTGGCCTCTTCTTTGGGGCTAGATGCACATGATGAGATGGCTCTAGTTGCATATATTCGTGCTTTAAAACAGGCTCATATTTTGCTACAAGATAGGGATGATTTTATTGCTTGGGATTATGATTCTTCGGGGAACTACTCTCCTCGGGCAGGATACAAAAAACTTTGCACTGGGGCTGTCATGGGTGATGAGCGCTGGTGGTGGAAGAAAATTTGGAAACTACATTGCCCTCCTAAGACTCGACTTTTCATGTGGTGTGTACTTGAAAACAAAGTGCCTACCTGGGATGTTCTGCAACACAGATGTTTTCAGGGCCCTGGATGGTGTTGTCTTTGCAATTCGGATGAGGAATCAGTTAATCATCTCTTCCTAAGTTGTCCTTTCATTAAAGGAGTCTGGCTGGAATGTTCTAGGATATTGGGGTTTCCTTGTAGATGGGAGGGCAATTCTGTGTCTCATGCATGGGATTTGTGGTGGGTGTCACATGCTGAGCAGAAACTAAAAGCTCTACCTCTCCTGGTAATCTGGGGTTGCTGGCTGGCCCGTAATCGCCTTCTTTTTGATGGGTCTGTCAGTACTCCAGAGATCATCGGTGTTATGACTATAGGACTGCACTCTACTTTTCCTATACATATACGGGCTGCCAATAAGAGGGAGGTTCTTCAGTTAGACATTGATAGGAGGACTCCTTGGGGCTTTTTTGATGGGGCTATGCAGCAAAATGACTGTGGAGGAGGGGCTCTGCTATTTCTATCTGACTCCCACTGGTTTGAGATCTTTGTTGGGCTTAGGGAAGGCACAAATAATTATGCTAAATTGTTGAGCCTCAAGATTCTTCTGTTGTTAGCTGTGGAGAAAGGCTGCAATAAGTTAAATTTCTATGGGGACTCTTTGAATGTGATCAATTGGATAAAAGGAATACAGCAATGCAGAGTTCACCATCTTCAAAATCTCTTCATTTCTATAAGGGAGATCCTCCATTCACTTGAATCCTTCACCTGTCAACATATATATCGAGAAAATAATGTAGAGGTTGATCGTGCATCAAAAAGGGGGATTCAGCTGGACGAGGGTACTTGGAGAATTAGAGAACATCAAGATGGAGGAACCTCTGAATTTATTCATCCTTCTTTATTTGACTGATGTGGCTACAGGGTTTCTATGCTGACATGTCAACTTATTGGCAACTGTCTGCATACACTAGTTGTGTGTTTATATATTTCAACAGATTATGGGAGGTCAGATGTCCATTACTCTGTTTTTATTCTTTGGTTTGCATACTCAAAGGTATTGGTATGCAGTGGGTTGGTTTTATATATTAAACATAGATTTAACAGTTCAAACTTCAAATAGCCACGGGTTGTTTTCACTTGGTGAGATACACTTCATCAAATCTACGAAGGTGGCTGCGATTCCCCTGTTATCGTTTGTTTTTGCTGGAAGGATGGTTTACTATAGCGGACTGGACTCTCCTAAATGACAAAATTGGTTTTTGACTTTTCCCTGGAGGGTGATCAATGCTTATTTGCTGTAGAATATTTTTCTGTTTTGGTGCACCATCTGGTCTTTGACTGACTAGGCATTTTCTTGGTTCGGAGAAGATCAGAATGTCACCACTGGGCAGTGTTTATCTTTCCTGAAAAGATTATTTTACAGGACTGCTTAAAGGAGATTGCTACAGCTTTTCAGTTTTTTTATGAACAGTATGAACAGTATGTATTTTTCATCCAAATGTATTGGGGAAATGCCAGAATCTGTTACAGCTCAGGATGGCTTTTCACTTTTGTAACGGCTTTTGCCTACAAACGCTAGAGTTTGTCTTCATACAACACACATTCATGTGTTTCCCAATGTAATTTTGTACTCACCTCCATTGATAATAGTCTACGCTTTTGTTCGAGGAAAAAAAAAAAAATAACATTTGAATTTGTAGAAGAATTCTTTGGTGCGACAACAGATCAAGATGGATTTTAATGGCTTGATATTGGAGTATGCACTCGAGAGCAGCTCTAACTATATTGCGTGGAAAGACAGAATGGAGGCAGTGTTGGAGGAAAATAGGTTCAAATAATTCATTGAGAATGATATTCCCAAACCCGCAGTAGCAGACGCCGCTCTTCTTGATGCTTGGCAAAAGAAGGTAGCAAGGGCAAGGAGGATATTATTGGAGGGAGTACAAGACCACATTATCTCAAGTCTCCATGGTAAAGCAACTCCATATGCAATGTGGAAGCCTTTGACAGATCTGTTTTAAAGTAGCAGTGATCATAGAAAATTGGCACTGAAGGACAAGCTCAAGAAATTCAAAATGGAGAAAGGCGACATTATTCTGAAATATTTAACCAAGTTTGTCCAATGTCGAGATGAGCTGGGGAGCTTCAGAATTACTATCGCAAATGATGACTTGGTGAGCCTAGCTATTCTAGGCATTCCCAAGAGTTGGCATAGTTATTAGGACTCGGTCAATGGGAGGGAGAAGCTACCGGATTGGGAACGAATTTGGTCAGATTTGGTGCAAGAAGAATTCAGGCGGAATACCATGGATGGATCTTCATCTAAGACGGATGATGAAGAAAATAGCGCCTTGGCTAGTAAGGCGAAGAAGGGGAAGGGAAAGAAATCATATTCGAAATATGAGACCGATGAAGAAGGGAAGGAGCGTGACATTTCTAGAGTGAAATGTTTTCACTGTCACGAGCATGGAAATTATGACACTAATTGTCCACGAAAGAAGAAGAACAAGAAGGCTTCAGGATCTGCAGCTGGTGAGGCTTTGGCCTCACAATTTGAGTTGGACTTCTTGCTCATCACATGCATGGTGTCAAGTGCGATGGGATCAGTGTGGTACTTGGATAGTGGTGCGTATTTCCACATGACGGGATACAAAGAACTTTTCAGTAGCTTGGAGGAGAAGGACCTCAAGATGCATATCAAAATGGGTGATGACGGGCGGTATAGTGCTACTGGGATTGGTACAGTTACCTTCCAGAGATAGTCAGGTAAAAATTTCTTATTAAAAGATGTAATGCATGTACTGGGCTTGAAAAATAATTTAGTTTTAGTCACAATGTTAGAGTATAGAGGCTATGATGTGGTTTTCAGTGAAGAGAAAGCTTTCCTTCAACACAAAGCCACGGGACAAGCCAAGAAGATTGTGATTGGTGTGAAGAATCTCTATAAACTTTATGTATAGCACTACACAACATTGATGGGTAAAGCAGACAAAGTGGTAAGCCAGGATGAGGGTGAGTTATGGCACAAGAGATTGGGCCATCTACACCATGGAGATTTGAAGGTCATGCAACAAATTTCTACGGGGCTTCGAAAGGGTACTCTTGCATAGATAGACATATGCAAGGAATGTACCATGGGGAAGTGTGAGAAAGCCATGTGATTGTCCCTTGAGAGGGAGATTGATTTGCATGCAGATGAGGAACTCTTGGTTCCAAAGAATGAAGCTCAAGATGTGGAGAAACCATATGCGGAGGATCATGGAGTGGCAGAAACAACTGAAACGGAGAATTTCGATTCCGATGGGCAGAGCGAGTAAATGTAGCTATACCTCCAGGTGTGAGGTGAGGTGATGTAAAAAATTAATCCCAAGAATAAATTTGGGCAGGGTTCATTGAGATGGTGTGTCTCATGGATCGAACCTGGCTACGAGGAGCCCACAGTACAACAATAGCAGGAAGGATTGGTTAGATTGATGCAATCAGATGTCAGGAAGACAGAAATCAAAGTGACAGGTCTTTGATATTGGAGCGTAGATCAGAGTTGGGAGTAGTGCAGAGTGCATGGATGCAGATGTCAACAGCGCAAAGAATCCAATAGACATGTGCAGTAGCTAGTAGCAGTCAGAAGACTCTGATGATAGATGCATTATACTGATTCAGTTGTTTGGAGGCTATTTAGTTTCAGAAGTGTTGCATGCAAAAGTTGCATGTGCGAGAAACACTAGAGAAGTGTTGCATGCAAGAGTTGCATGTCCCATGCAAGAGGTGCATGTGTGCATGCAAGAATATTCCAAGGTACCGGATCGGGACATATTGTTTCCTTTCTTGTTGAGAGGGAACGTTGAAATTTGCAACAAGAAACAATGAAATTGGCATCCAGAAACAACATGACAACACACACTAGTGTGGGACCATACGTCATGTAGTGATGGGTCCTAGTGATACATTAGTGTGTAATTCAATTTATTTAATAAATTGGAAATGTGTTTAATTTAATTTTCCCTTAATTCAATTGGACAATAAATTGTAATATTATATCATAAGCACTTGCAATAGTTAACTGAGTGTGATAGACTCAATTAGCTCATGAATTTCGAGTTGAGGGTAGTTGGTGAGGCATGCAGAGTGATTCTATGTGTTTTAGAGTTCAAGTTGCAGTTAAGTGCATGAGTTGAATGCATGATAAATCAGTTAACTCAGTTAAGTGAGTCAAAGTCAGTTGAACTAGTTGTAATTGTTTGTTGCACTAGTGAGAGGTCAAGTGAATTAAATCAAATTTAATTCACATGCAGTGATTTGTCATGCAACTTATGATTTAATATTAATAGGGAGACCTGGTTGAGATAAAGGTTAAAGGGAAGTTGACTATCAATTGTGTTATTAGCAAGCTTCCCAAATGCAGTTAAAACACCACATGATTGCCCATGATACTTACGCAGTTGAGAAAGACTGAAAATCCCAAGGAATAGGGATTTCATTCCTCATGAATTGCGTGAGCAAGGCAAGCTGAAGACAAGCTGTGAATTGGCTAAGTGTTGGCTCGATTTTGTTTGGACAGTGTGAGAGGATAGGCAAAGTGTATGAGACTCTTGTGAGAAGAGTGCATTGTAATTGATTTATGATTTCTTGGTTGAATATACAATAGAAGATAGAGGGGTTTTGAGTAGCAAGCTTTCCCGAGGAAAAATATATGTGTTGTGGATTGATTTGCTTCTTTCTTTTACTTGGTGTGATTGTGTGATCGTGTTTAATTTCCGCATAATTAATTGTAGAAGGATTTAGTGTCTTGCTTTAGAACATTGCATGATTAGATTGAATCCATTGAAATATATATAGTTTGTATAATTCTACAACTTTTTAAAGTTTCCCAGGACTTTGGGCCCATTTATTGTGAGCACTAGACAAGCAATTGAAGAAGCTCATAAAATGTTGGATGGCATTCATTTGTTGTTAGGGGAAAAATGGGCCTCTGACCCAACCCACATAATTTCAACTTGCAGATTGGAAAATGGATATGCTCCTTTTTCTCATGAGTCCATACCAGAGATGGAGAAACTGGAAAATGGAGGACAATCTTATGCACTTGTGCAAATGGAAATTGAAACCCCACATCCCACTGAAAAGAACCTCAAAAGGGAAAGAGAAGAAATAATTGATTTGGAGGGTGATGCAGATAAAGAAGCCAAGAGAGAAAATACGGTGGATGAAATTAGTTCATCAACCATGCCAGGATACTCTTTGTAATTGGGAGAGACTTCATGTGCTCCCTCATCCCCTATTCTAGAGGACACATGCCATGATTCGGTTCCATTTATTAAGTGGGTATTTTCAGAGATCGAAGAAAGAAATAGAAATATAAGGGAGAGTATAGAATCTGAGGCAGAAGCTCAAATTTCTCCTAAAAAAAACAGATCGTTGTCAATAATGGATTTAGAGAAGGACCAGCTAAGGATAGTTTTTTTCTAATCCTTCAGCTATGATTGTAACATCTTCAGTTTCCTTCAAACTATTAATTTAACGGTTGATGCAAAGAAGGTTCCTCTCTTAGATAAAATTAACCTTCATATGCAGACTGGTCATTTGATTTTTAATGATCTTAACAAGACTACTTCAGTTGTTGTTAAAGTTGAGAACATGCTGGGTAAGGTGATAAAACAATTGAAATTGGAAAAAGCAAATTCAAGGGCTTACTCCACATAGAATGAAGAATTGAGAAAGATCATTATTAAGATTGGAGTTGATCCCGAGGATAAATCAACAGTTCAAAAACTACTCCAGAGTGTTGAATATGAGATCCAAGCCTTGAAGAAGAAGCTCCAGCTTCCCATTGGTGAACACTCAATGGCTACAGAGGTGGCTCAAGTAGAAACAAAAAAAGAACAATTGTTGCAAGCTTTGTTGCAAAAATATGAGGATATGTCTAAATTGAAGGAAATGAATGATATGTTGCAAAAGAAAATGGACTCTCATGTTTTTACTATTGATGTTTCATCGAAATCTAAAGACCTTGCTATCAAATTAACTCAAGTCATGACTGGGTTAAGGTTGGCAGAGAATGATTTAAAAAATACTCAAAGATAACTGGAAAGTGCATGCAAAGTTATTAAAGTCACAGAGAAAGAGGTGCAGATGACTAAGGAAAATGCTGAAAAGTACAGGAAATATTACCAAACTTCTTGTCAAGAAATCAAGGAACTGAAGGAGAAAGTAAAAGGGAATGTGTCCCTTATTCAGGCCAAGGAAATCATATGGATTGACATTATTGAAACTGTTAAAAATGTGTGGGATTTACTTATTATTATTGGAGAGGAAAATAATATTGTAAGAGACTTGGAAGGAATTATTGTGGAAAACAAGCAAAAGTCACAAAATAGAGTTGTTTATGCTAAGAGACTTATTGATTTTACAAACTCTAAGTCTACATAGGAACTGTAAGTATTTGGGATTGAGGATAGGACCCAATGTGTGTTAGAATTGAATAGGATGATTGTTAAGAATTCATACAGGAAAATTGCAGAGAAAAAGTTGGATGAAGTCAAGGGAGCAGTAACAAAATTTAATATTTTGTTTGATAAGAGTACGAGGGTTGGTCTACCATCCTGTTGTTACCAGCGGGAAAATTTACTCCCTTGGGAAACCTATGAGACATTACTGGTGGAGGAAAAAAACAAGAGTGGGAATACTTACAAAAAGACTAGTATTTTATAGGGAGCCACTATTGTTAATTATTTACATAAAAAATTTCAGTTGTTGTGGATGATGAAGACTTTATTTGTAGAAAGGCCAACATATTCCAGGATTATAAATTTTAGAATGGCACATGTGAAACTTTTCAATTGTTCTAGCTCAAATGTAGACTAGTGGAGGAGATGCAAAGAGTGGATGTCTCCACAAGCGAAAGATACAGAAACAGGAACCTCCTCTGTTCCAGAATCTCACGTTGCTCAATGAACAAGTGTTTATTTGATCTTTTACTTAATTTTCTGAAGAGATACTTATTTTTTATTTTCAATGTAATAGTTGGAAGAAACTAGTTTAGGAAGTTGACAATTTTATAACTGCCTATTTTGAAATTTTGTATATTAGAATTTTTTTGAAGATGAAAGGGGTTCTAGAATTTTGGACCTCAGAGTACCACAAATTTTGTACTTGATCTTTATGATGATGAATAAATATTTTTAGAAGAATTTCCATATATTTTTTAGTACAATTAGTTTTTCGTGTTCCATCTCGTGTTTTATTTCTTTTTAGAACGAAGTAATGTAGTTGTTGGTCTCTAATATTACATATGTGATTTAGAGTTAAATTCCTTAATGAGGCACTCCTTTATTCTGAATGCCATTTCTGCTTAACCATGTTCTTCTAATACCAAGATAATAGATTATGTATTAGCAGCTTGTTATCAGAAGTTTTCCACCAACATTTCTATCTGATTCATGTTCATTTGTATTCATCATTTGAAGGCATTGTCAAGAGTATTGTTCTGTTATAAATATTAAATGGTTTTAACTATTATATTCTGGGGTTTTCAAAATGAAAGGGCAACAAATATTTTATTTCAAAGTTATGATAAATGTCTTGAGCACTGATCTCAACACAACCTGAGATTGTTTCTCAAAGTACAACATTTTTTGGCGTCGTTGTTGGGCACATAGAGACACGAAGCTATTTTTCCTTGGGTTTTTTTATTAAAAATTCATTTCTTTGATTGATGAACAAAGAAAGTGGTTAGGTTGTAATTTTCATCATAATCGTAGACTTGGCTTCCAAAAGACTAAACAGGAGGTCGGATACCTTGCAGCAAAAACTTCCAATCATGTCTGATCCAAAAAAGTTAGTATCAAGAAGGGAATGGAAAGCCAAATCCCCAGTCACTCCAAGCCCTACCCTATTTGCTCCAGGTAGCAGTTCTAACCAACAAACCTTTGTTTTTCATCCAGAATAGGTAATCAGAAGTCTTCATTTCTTTGAAGAAGGACTTGCATCCTCTCAGACACTTTTTCCCCAACCAACTTTGGAGGAAAGGTCGTTTGAGTCAGTTTCTTTTTCTTTCATGGATTTTCAAGAAGTTACAAATGTTCATTTTGAAACTTCACAACAATCTATTTCCCCTTTGAAACAACCAGTTCCTATATCTGTGTTGCCCCCTCCACCTTTTGTTTTTCAAGCGGGTACTAATAAGAACCTCAATATGGCAGTCCCAACTTTTCTTCTGAATAGGTATGCTTCATTAAACCTTGCTCAACCAATGAATGAAATGCTACAAAACTACCTTAAATTGTTGCCTCGTTTCACAGGGGAGGATGAAATCTCAACATAGAAACATATTGTTACATTTTGTGTCTTCGCTGAAAACTTTAATGTCGAATATCTTGATGTGGTTTTGAGGTTGTTTGTTCAGTATTTAGATGGAGAAGCTAGAAAATGGTTCAAAACACTTCCAACTAATTTAATTAATACCTGGGAAGAGCTGGAAAATAGTTTCACTCTGAGATGGGGTGAGAAGAAGGATCATGGGTACTTTTTGACAGAATTTAATGCTATCAACAAGAAGAGAATGTTGCAAATTTCATTAAAAGATTTAAGAAATTATATAATGGTCTTCCAGAAAAAATAAAACCTCCACCTACTGAAGCAAAGGTTGTTTTTGCTGGAGCTTTTGAATCAGATTTTGGTTTCACTAGGGAAAGAAGATCCCCCACTTTGGACCAGATTCAAACAGATTTCTTAGAAATTGAGGAAATTGAGGAAATTGAGGCGAAATTGAGGAAATTGAGGAAATTGAGGCAAACTTGATTGCAACAGGAAAGACTAAAGGAAAGCAACAAGCGCAGGATAAGGGAAAGGGAAAAGAAGAAGTTGTGCATGATCAAATATTGGAAGATTTGACTAAAGTCATTAAAAATTTATCAAATAAACTGGTGAAGTTAGAACTTGAAAACAAAAACCCTCCTAGGCAAATTCAACAAGGTCATAATCGAAATTTTAACCCACAATTTAGAAGGCAACCTCTTCAGATTATGCAGAGAGAAATAAAGGACTATGATTAGATCCAGCCTCCTTTGTATATAGAAGATGGTCTTGAAGATGCAGTAGAAGAGAGTGCAATGGAGCAGGACAATCAAATATCCACATTATATGTAGATGAAATAGAAGATGATGAAAATGAGGAGTTTAATGTTGAAATAGAAGAGTCTCTTGATGAGAAAGAAATTGATAAATATTGTGAAAAAATTATTGATATTATGCAAGCTGATTTACTTAAGAAATATGATTTGAGATCAAGAAAAAGATCAAGGTTGCATAATAATTAAGAGGATTGAAAATATCCATCACCTCAACAGATGGCGACTCCACAACAACCTTTGACGCAGCGTGATAAAGGAAAGCAACAAATTGGTTCAGTAGAAAAAACTACATTTCAAAAGGGAGAAGGTCCACGAGAAAGATCAAAAGGTGATAATTTGAACAAATCTGCTCATTCATCTGGGCAAATTTCAAATTTAAAGAAGAGTGATGAGGATCTAGAGAAATTAATAAATCCAAGTAACTCTTTTAACTTAACAAAAGAATTGGAGAAGATAAAGATATAAATTCCTTTGGCTGAGCTGGCTAAAACTCTAGCATATAAAAAACATATTTTAGATTTTATTAACCTTTCTCGAGATGATAATGTGGCAGACATAGTAAATTTGCAGGAAGAGAGACCAGTGGTGATGTTTGGTCCTCACGTTGAAGAGGTGGATTCATCTACTCCACCATTTTACATTTCTCTATTAGTGCATTCTTTTATGCTTCATAATTTTATGTTGGATTCAGGGGCTTCTCACAATTTAATGCCATTGTCAGTTACGAAGCAATTGAATTTGAAAATCACTAAACCCTATAAGTATCTTTATTCTTTTGATTCTAAAAAGGTTAAGAGTGTGGGATTAATTAAATATATGGTTATTTCCCTAGCCCAAATTCCAACAGAAGTCTCGTGATGGATGTGGTAGTGGCAAATATCCCAACTCATTTTGGGATGCTTCTTTCCATGTCCTAGGGGGGCTAAATTGGGAGGTGTTTCGAGGTTATATTTTACTTATGCCAAAATTCCAGTTTTTGGGGGCGAGGAGAGAAGATTATAAAAAGAAACCAGGTTTTTTAAAACCATTACTAAGGAGATTTCAAGTAATTCTCTTGTGTACAACCAAGATAAATATGATTTTTTCCTATTTTATGCCCCAAGAAGTTGCTGAAGTTGTTGAAGATACTCAGGTGCAGCTCCCTCCAGCAATTAGGAGTAAGGAGCTGACTGAAAATGGAGTCTGGAAGCTATATTTTGACGATGCTTATCCAAAGGATGGAAATGGTACATGTATTCTCTTAATTTCTCCAAAAGGTCATCTTATGCCATTTTCCTACAAATTAGAATGTGATTCTACCAATAATATCTCAGAGGATGAAGCTTTAATTATTGGATTTCAAACTGCTAAACAATTGGGAGCACAATGTATATATGTTTTTGGGGATTCTGAATTGGTTATTAAGCAGGTTAAGAATCATTGACAGGAAAGACATCCGAGGTTAAGAACTTACAGAAATGAAGTCTGGGACTTAGCTGACAATTTTTTTCTTTTTAATATAAAGTTTATCCCCAGAGAAGGAAACATGCTTGTTGACTCTTTAGCAGTTGCAACCAACACTTTTAAACCTCCTCTTAATCCCAAACTAAGATATGAAGTATAAATCAGACACAGACCCTCAATTCTAGATGATGTGAAACATTGGCAGGTTTTTGAGGATGAAGAACAAATTAAATATGTTTTGGGAATGATAGGAGAATTCTATAATTTGGAAATTGATCAGGATGAAGATGTCACAGAGCAACAAAAGGATACATATTATTTTAAGGATTCAATAGGGAATAAAAAAAATATTGCAACTCAAGGATAACGTAATACCAAAGGGTATGGTACCACTGGAAAGGATATTCAGTGCTAATGATGTTGCAAGAAATCCGAAGAAGACAAATCTCGAAGAAGACATAGAGGAGTGTAACCTGGGAACAAATCAACAACCTAAAATGGTAAGGTCATTCAAAGGAGTTCCAAAACATTTGAAGCAAAGGTATGTAAGTCTTTTCAATAAGTTTTTTGATATTTTTGTGTGGTCATATGAATATTTAAAGACTTATGATACTAGTATTATTCAACACAAGATTCCTTTGAAACTAGGGGTAAAGGCTTTTAAGCAAAAGTTAAGGCAGATAAATCCGTTATTATTACCTTCAATTGAAAAATGTGTTATAGGCAAAATCAATTGTTCCCTCAAGGTATTCAGATTGGGTAGCAAATCTAGTGTTTGTAAGGAAGAAAAATGGAGAGCTAAGATTGTGTGTTGATTTCAGAAGTTTGAACAAGACATCTTTGAAAGATAATTATCCTTTGCCCAAAATGGACCATATTTTACAAAAGGTAATAGGGTCGTATAGATTATCAATTATTGATGGATTTTCTGGTTATAACCAAATTGCAGTAGAAAAAGAGGATCAAAAGAAAACAACATTTACAACTCCTTGGGGCACGTTCATGTATGCAAAAATGCCTTTTGGACTGATGAATGTTGGAGCCACATTTCAGAGGGCTATGGACATAGCATTTGTGGGTGAAAAAGATAATTTTGTGGTGATTTATTTGGACGATATAACTGTTTTCTCAAAATCATATGAAGAGAATTTGGAGCATTTACAGTATACTTTCAAAAAATGTAGAAGGTATGGTCTATCTTTGAATCCCAAGAAGCCTCATTTTGATTTAAAAGAAGGAAATTTATTAGGCCATATTGTTTCGTAGGAAGGAATGAAGATAGATCATGTGAGAGTAGAAGAAACTAAAAATATACCCCTGCCAAGGAGAAAAAAAGAAATTCAAATTTTTATAGGGAGAATAAATTTTCTTAGAAGATTTGTTACCAATTATGTTGAGATTGTTAAAGAAATTACTGAAATTTTGAAGCGGGGAGTTGAGTTCAAATGGAGTGCAGATACAAGAGAATATTTTTCCAGAATTAAATAAGCCTTGCAAGAAGTGCCTGCATTAATAAGTCTAAATTATGAAAAGCCTTTTCAATTTTTTTCATGTGCCTCTGCCTTTACTATTGCAGTTGTGCTTCTACAAAAAAATGAAGAGCAAAGAGAACAACCTCTGGCATTTTTGAGTAAAGTGTTAAGAGATGCAGAGATTAAGTACAATATTTTAGAGAAGCGGGCCTATGCTTGGTCAAGGCACTTAAGGATTTCAAGGTGTATATTCTCCAGTCCCAAATAACTACACATGTGCCAAATGTTGTTGTCAAAGATGTTCTAATTCAGATTGAAGTTGAAGGAAGAAGGGGAAAGTGGATAACAAGAATCCAAGAATATGATGTAATATCCCAAAATAGGAAAAGACAGTAATACAAAACACAATAGCTGGAAACTACAACAATGAACAAATAAACTAAATACAACATAAAAATAGACAGAATAACTGAGTCATTTTATTAATATGGAGGTGGACTACAATGTACAACAATGCTAAAAAATAATAGCACTCAAGCCGACAAAGATGGCTAGAGTGACCCTGAAGTCCTCTCACTGAAGGCAATGCGTAACTGCCGATTTGCTAGAGACCATACTGCGTTGTCCCTGCTAGAAATACAACTGCTGGCTGAAAAGGGTTGCACAGATCAGGTTGTTCCGAAGCTCAAATGATGTCGGGATTTCAGATCCGGGCTCTATGATGAAAACCAAAAATAACCCAGAAAGGGTTTCCAGATTGGATCACCTTGGAAAATCAACCTCCTAGGGCTTGCAATACATCACTGTTGGGTATGCAGATTTATGGCATGAACTGAAAGATAAAAGGGCTGCAATCATACACAATCAGTTCAATGCATGAAGGGTTGATCCCTTCTCCTAATCTCCAAGCTAGACGCTTGAGATCTATCTCCTCCTTCCTCCTCTCAAGTTGCAGCTGTTGAATACACAACTGCTAGAATGGACTACGTTGTCAAGGAAGGTGAAGCTATACCGTGCTGCTAGATGACGCAATTATGCTCAATACTGACAGAAATAATCTCTTGAAAGTGAGGGGATGATCCCTTATATGATTCCAAGCTGAAATACTTGGAACTTCCTTCCTTGACTAGATCTACACTGCTGGATTGCGCAATTCCTAGAGGAACTACTGCTGCATGGAGGTGTAGGATGATGGCCTGATGCCTGATGTCACAATACTGCTACTGGAAGACTGAACTAGAAGCATAAGGTGAAGGATTGATCCCTCCATAGGTTTCCTAGCTGAAATGCTAGAAACTACCTTCCTCCTCTCAAACCCTAAAGCATGAATGCATAATTCCTTAATCTGTATGTGCAGAAGACAAGATTTGACTGTGGAACCAATGCTGGATGATGAATAGCTGCTTAAGAAACCTTTCCAGAGTAGGCACTATAAGTCCCTCGTGGGTAAGGGTGGGATTCCTGCTTGAGAACACCCGTGTGCTAAACAACACTGCAAACTTAGTTAAATAGTTGAAGCGTGAAAAGAAATTTCAAATGACAATACAAGATCAAAATCCATAATATGCTTTCTATGGTTGCCTTCACCTTCCTTTTATGCTTTGTGAGCCTCCCCTAGCCTTGGCCCACCTCATTATTGCGCCAAACATGTGGCCACTAGCCTCCATGAAGACTGCACTGTTTGCCCATGATCTCCATCATCTCTGCATGTAATCTCCACTCTCTTCATCATGTGTGCATTTAATGCGCCACTTCCTCCACCACTTCATCATTATTTATCTATGATCTTACTTTTATTCCTCCATTATCTCCATGATCTCTCTCATCAATGTTCATGATCTCCACTCTTCCTTCATTAATAAGTTGCTCCGCTACTCCATAATATTGTTCCACTACCTAACTAACCCACGTTCACACAATAAAAGTGGATTTTATTCATCTATGGGGTTTATGGGTCCCTCCACCCTTTTATTTACTTAACTACTTAAGAAAAGTAAGAAATCTAATATTCCAATTAACTGATGGAAAATTTGGAATATTATAGTCCTCCCCGCCAAAATGTTGCTTGTCCTCAAGAAACTGCAAAAGTAGATGCTGCAGAAATCTATCTCTCTCCCAAGTGGCATCCTCATATGGAAGGTATCCCCATCTGCTCCAATGTGTTATGAATGCCCAACTCCATAGCTGCCTCTCTATAATGTCTAGAATGGCCTCCAACTGTGTAGTTAGATTCCTCTCCTCATCAATGAGTCCCCAAGTGGCAACCATTTGTTGTTGAAGAGCCTCTTCTCTGCATGAGAAATATGAAGTGAAGTGGTTCCTTCCCCAAGTGGAAAGTCCCAACTCATGAACTATCTCTCCAACCCATGCTACATGGAGTAGGATGTATCTCTCCATGCTCCCATCATTGGCCCTGCTCGCTCTAAGCAACATCTCAACACTGTGCAAAATAGGAAATAGAGACATATGGGTTGACATGTGAAATTTTGAACCATACTCTCCCAATAGCAACCACCGTGACAATGCCTCTTGCTGCCATATCACACCATCATCGTACCAAGTATGGTAACCATACCCTCTTAAGAGAAGCCACCGCAACAATGCCTCTTGCTGCCACACCACCTCATCATCATGTCTGTGTGTGAGGGCCATACTCTCCTAACAGAAGCCAACGCAGTAAGGCCTCTTGTTGCCATCCTACATCATCATCATGCAAGATATGGGAGAATGTCATCCCATATTATCCCAAGCGTAACCAAAGTAGCAATGACTCTTATTTCCACCTCACATCATCATAATGAAAATCATGGAGCAACAATATAATAATTGACATGTAGAATGTCACATCAGACCAACATAACCAAGCTCCTTGCTGCTCCATCATGTGAGTGCCCTGCAATGTCCCAAACAAAGATGCATCCATTGACATATGATATGTCATGTGATGGCCAAACTCTCTCAAAATCAACCAGTGCAGCCATGCCTCCTGCTGCTGCATCACACCAGTAATATGCAAGGCATGGATCATACAAATGTGAAATGTCGGGTAGTAACAATACTCACCCAAGAGAAACCAGTGGAGCCATGCTTCCTGCTGCCCCGTATCATAGATCTGCAAGTATCCTTTCAACCACTTGCTCATCATCCTCACCCATCCATCCAACTGGGGGTGATGACTCCTATCATGCTCCAGTTTGGTATCCATCCAATGGATAATATCATCCTCCCCAAATTGATGACAATATTTGCACTTCATGATATGTTGAAGTGCATCCTCCTTGAGGTCTCTCCATGAGAACCTCTCACCGATGGTTCAGTAGAACCCATTAGGTTCTGAATATGCTGTAGGCAGAAGTTTCACTTTGTGCTGCGAGATGCTCACCAAGAAGGCTATATCCTGATAATGGAATATTTGATCCATCACAAGATGTCTATCATCTACCATATGCCCATCCAATGATTCATAATTGAAGTGGTCATTAGAATGCTCCAAGAATAATTTCCCTCCCAACTCATCATTGCTCCTTAGTGACAGCGTTGCTGATCTCCATGATGGTGCATTTGTTGTCTCATGGCCATACACAATGTTGAACTCATAGTCCTGCATTGTACTGATTAGGAATATGCTCATCCTATCCTCCAAAACTCCACACTTCAACACAAAGTGTTGTGTGTAGCTAAACAATGTAAAACTGGGATGGCTATACATCTCCTCCTTGAACAAGTCAAGGGTCCCCTGCATAGTGATAGTATGTTGCTTCAAATCAACAAGGTGCTCTAACCCTTGGTTATAAAATTTCCCTGATGGCATGACCCCACAAATCTCAAACTAAGGTGTTGAAATAATATGGAATGGAAATGTTGGCAAACCTTGGATCAACTGAAACTTGGGAACATCTTGCAAAGCCACAAGAGTTCCTCCAACCAGTGCAATGGCTTCTCCAATTGCTGGTGATGATGATGGATGCTCCTCTACTGCTGCACCAACGCTGGTGTTTTCTTCCTCCTCCTCCTTATGCACTTCTTGAATCATGCACGGGACTCTCAATGTCAAAGGCTCAAGATCATCTTGCAAAGATTCAAGTGCTCCTCCTTCTATTGCAAATACTTCTGCAGCTGGTGGCGGTGGTAATTGCTCTTCTTCCAGAGCAATAATGATGACATCTTCCCTTTTCTTCTCACATGCTTCCTCATTAATATTGGGAAATGTATCAATGGTAATTACCTCTACTTTTCTTCTATCAAACTTCTTTACTAGCCTTTGAGTGAAGTCTGCATAAGCAGTCACTCTTGCATGTTTCATATGGTTGAACCACCAACCCTTTGCTCCACCCTTAAGGTGCAGCGTTGCAATGTCAACAGCCTCTCTTTCCGCTACTGGGTGTAGCTGGAAGAAATCATCTAACTCCTTCATCCAAGCTTTTTTTGTGCTTGTGTGATGTAGGCAAGAAGAATCTATTCTGTATATGCCTTCTTTTTCTATTGCTGCTGCAAGATCTTCGATTTTCTTTTATCTGGAAAAATTGTTGGAGAGTTAGATTCTCCTTGAATGCTCTAGACTGAGATTTGTACTCTGCAAGATAATTACTCCGAGTCTCATGCTCTAAGTATCCTCCATATTCATGCCCTTCATCTTCCTCTACAAAGAAAGTGGACATATTAGAGTGTTGTGGATCTTTCTACATTGCCGGTTTCTTCTGTTGCTGATAAGAAGTGCTTGGAACTTCCTCATTCTGAAATATTTTCGAGGTTCCTTTTTGCCTCTCCCTTTTCATTTATTTGACCTCCTTGGAGAGATCCTGCATAGATCTAAAGAGAAGTGTGGAAAAACTTAATCCCTTTGTCATTGTAGATCTCTACTTTCTGCTTCTTCTTATGATGTCATGTAAGGTATTTCCCACAAGCTAAGCCAAAGATCATGCTCCGATACCACTGTAATATCCCAAAATAGGAAAAGACAGTAATACAAAACACAATAGCTGGAAACTACAATAATGAACAAATAAACTAAATACACCATAAAAATAGATAGAATAGTTGAGTCATTTTATTAATATGGAGGTGGAATACAATGTACAACAATGCTAAAAATTAATAGCACTCAAGCCGACAGAGATGGCTAGAGTGACCCCGAAGTCCTCTTACTGAAGGCACACCGTAACTGCTAGAGGCCATACTGTTTTGTCCCTGTTGCAAATGCTGGAAATATAACTACTGGCTAAAAAGGGATGTGTAGATCAGGATGTTTCATACCTCAGATGATGCCAATATTTCAGATCCAAGCTCTATGATGAAAATCCAAAATAACTGAGAAATAATTTCCAGATTGGATCACCTTGGAAAATCACCCTCCTAGGGCTTGCAATACATAAATTTTGGGTATGTAGATCTGTGGCATGAACTGAAAGATAAAAGGGTTGCAATCATACACAATCAGTTCAATGCATGAAGGGTTGATCCCTTCTCTTGATCTCCAAGCTAGAAGCTTGAGATCTAGCTCCTCCTTCCTCCTCTCAAGTTGCAGATGTTGAATACACAACTACTGGAATGGACTGCGCTGTCAAGGAGGTTGAAGCTATAGCCTGCTACTAGATGATGCAATTCTACTCAATACTGATGGAAATAATCTCTCCAAAGTGAGGGGATGATCCCTCACAGGATTCCAAGCTGAAATACTTGGAGCTTCCTTCCTCCACTGGATCTACACTACTGGACTACGTAATTCCTGGAGGAACTGCTACTGCATGGAGGTGTAGGATGATGGCATGATGCAGGATCTCACAATACTACTCCTAGAAGATTGAACTGGAAGCACAAGGTGAAGGATTGATCTCTCCACAGGTTTCCTAGCTGAAATGCTATAAACTACTTTCCTCCTCTCAAACCCTCCAACAGGAATGCATAATTCCTGAATCTATATGTGCGGAAGACAGGGGCTGAATATGGCACCAATGCCAGATGATGAATAGCTACTCAAGAAACCTTTCCAGAGTAGGCACTCGAAGTCCCCCATGGATAAGGGTGGGATTCCCGCTCGGGAACACCCCTGTGCTAAATAGCACTACAAACTTAGCTAAACAGATGAAGCTTGCAGATAAATGTCAAATGACAATACAAGATCAAAATCTAGAATATGCTTTCTATGGCTACCTTCACCTTCCTTTTATGCTTTTTGAGCCTCCCCTAGCCTTGGCCCACCTCATTACTACGTTGAACATGTGGCCGCTAGCCTCCATGAAGACTGCAGTGTCTCCCCATGATCTCCATGATCTCTGCATTTTATCTCCACTCTCTCCATCATGTGTGCATTTAATGCGCCACTTCCTCCACCACTTCATCATTATTGCTCTATGATCTTACTTTTATTCCTGTGTTATCTCCATCATCTCTCTCATCAATGCTCATGACCTCCACTCTTCCTTCATTAATAAGTTGCTCCGCTACTCCATAATGATGTTCCACTACCTAACTAACCCACATTCACACAATAAAAGTGGATTTTATTTATCTATGGGGTTTATGGGTCCCTCCACCCTTTTATTTACTTAACTACTTAAGAAAAGTAAGAACTCTAATATTCCAATTAATTGATGGAAAATTTGGAATATTACATATGATTTGGACATAAAGCCAATGAAGTTAGTGAAAGGGAAAGGCTTAGCAAAGATCTTGACAGAAACTAATTTTCAGGCCATGGGAATAAATGAATTAACTGAAGTTGAAGAAAACAGAAATACGGAAGAAAAAAAGAAGTCCAAATATGATGTTAAAATTCATTACAAGTTCTTGTGTTCTGAGTGGTACAAGGATACTTTACATTATTTATGTTTTCTTTGTTGTCCTTCTACTTTAAACATATCAAAATACAGAGCTCCGAAGGTGAAAGATCAAAAATATGTAGTAGTGAATGGAAAGTTGTATTAGAAGGATCCAATTGGTATTTTGTTGCTATGTTTAATACAAGGGGAAACCATTGAGATAATCAAAGAGTATCATGATAGCATGTGTGGAGGTCACTATAGCTGGAAAGTGATAGCTCATGAGATCTTAAAAGCTAGTTTTTATTGGCCTTCCTTATCTTCAGATGTTTACAAATCAGTAAGAAGCTGTCAAAAGTGTCAAATTTTTGCTAAGAAAAGAAGTTAACACCACTGCCTTTAATTCCTCTGTTTTTAGAAGATCCTTTAGGGCAACTGGAGTTAGATTTTGTTGGAGAATCAATCCACCATCCAATGGATAGTACTGGTGGATATTGATAGGGACATATTACTTTACAAATTGGTCAAAAACAGTGCCAACAAGGAAGGCAAATGATTTGGTGGTAATGAAAGTTTTAGAAGAAAATATTTTCAATCGATTTGGTTACCCAAAGAAGGTAGTAACAGATAACACTCAAGTTTTTAAATCTGCAAAATTGATTGATTTTTGTCAAAAATACAATGTTATCTTGTATCACTATACTGCTTGGAATGGGTTAGCAGAGTCCTCGAACAAGACATTGGTCAGAATTCCGAAGAAAACTATTGCATAGAATAAAAAATATTGGGATTCTAAATTGAATTTTTCTCATTGGGCAAGTCAATTCATTGCTCAAAGATCAATTGGTAAGTCTCCTTTTGAGTTGGTGTATGGGACATAAGTGTTATTCCATAGTCAGTTGATAAAAACAGTTGTAGCATTAATTCAAGAAGTCCAAGAAGAACCAAACCCTTTAGTCAGAATGATGAATAAGTTGGTGGAGTTAAGCGAAAATAAGGATAAGGTCAGGGAAAACCAGATCAGTTATCAGGAGAAAATGAAAGTATTTTTTGACTGAAAAGCAAGGGATGTTCTTTTTTCAATTAGTGTCGAGCTTCCAAAATGTCTTCAAAATGTCATACACTTTCACCTTCATTCTCATTTTTATTGCCTCATTTCATCACTTTATCATTACATAACCCTACACTTTCATTACCATCTGGGTTCATATTTGTATTTTCCAAGATTATTAATTTCATGTATTTAGAGTGAATTTATGATTAAAAGTTAGAAAAATAGCATGTATTTGATTATACCTAAAAGTGCCTTGAGTTTGATGACATGTGTAGGTCATTTGGAAGCTTCAAAGGCACCCTTATGTGGCCTCCAATGCACAAATTCGAATTCTCTTCAAGATTCGAAGAAGATTTGTGATAGGAATCAGTCATATCTCACGGAGAAAAATCATGGATAAAGGGATATGTGTCTAATTGGTTGAGATTTTTATGGATCCAGGGAGAAAATAATGGATCTTAATTAATAAGATAGCTTCTTATGTTTTTGTATAAATAGGAGAGTCTTCTCCTCTCAAATGCATGTGTAAAGTTTGAGAAATGCTCATGTTTTGTATAAAGAAGTTGGATTTGACACTATGCTCATGAGTGATATTCACTTTGATTTTGTTATGCTTGCATTTGGAGCTTCTCAAATTTTCATCCTCATGTCCTTTGGATTGGTCATTTAATGAATGTGAGATGCATCATATTCTTTTAATTTCTTTATGTCTAGTTTAAATTATGTGCTTTCATAGATTAAGTTTTATTGCTTTCATATGCTCATTTCATTTATGTGTTTTTGCAGGTTAATATTGATTGTTTCACTTTGCTTTCATTTCATTTGAATAGTTAAGATTGAATTGTTTTGAATTTCATATATTTGAATTAATTCCTTGACTACCATTAGAATAGATTTCATTTCATGAGTGGTGTGCTTTTCAATTCTTGCAAGCATGATAGATTAGATTTCCTACTTTCCTAAATTAGATTTCATTTCACGTCATTAGCATAGATTTACTTTTTTGTCATTAGATTCAGTTTTATTTTTAATCCCAAAAGTGTGGTGTGATTTATTGCTTTCTAGAATAGATTTATTTTTATATCAATTGTCATTTATTTATTTATTTTATTTAATAGATTAAGATTTTCATTTCGAAATTGGAAATCGATTTCTAGCACATATGGTGCACGTGTGCCTCGCAAGTCCATGGACCCCAGGATTGATAATTTATGAAAATGAATTTAAGTAATTAAATTACCTTTACATTTTGGCACCGTTACGGAGGAGGCGTACATAGGGATCAACTTTTGATTTTGAATTCCTCTTTTTTTAAAATTTTTGTTTCATTTCAAGTTTTTAAATCAGAATTCCATTTCGTTTTTCAATTTCATTTTTACTTTCCAATTCATGCAATTTTTCAAATTAAATTTTTGTGCAATTTCATTTTATTTTTAGGCACTTTCAATTTTCATTTTTCCTGTACAGTTCAAATTTAAGTTATAAATCATTTTGATACATATAAAAAAAATAAAAATTCTAATAAACTTTTAAGATAGATTAAATTAATTTTTTTAAAGTTTAGGAAAGATTATTTAATTTTTAATTTTTTTTGGATAAAATTTTAGTTTTCAAAAAAAAATTCCAAACCAAAGAAAAATCATTTATTTATTTTTATAAAATAAATAATAAATAAATAAATAAATAAAAATAAAAAGGTAAAAATAAAGAAATCATTTTGAAGCATTTTGAATTTTAATCAATTTCCACAATCATAAATAAACCCAAACCTGGAAATAGTTAGTTTATAAAGCTAAAATTTGAGGTTTGAGATCAATTCTTCTTACTTTAAATCCAAATTTCCAATGAATAAAAAAGTTGACAAAACTTATGAGTGTGCTCTCTTCTTGCGCTCCCTGCTATCTAAAAGATCAGAAAAGAAAATTAAACCAAGTTAACTTTAAAAAAATTCAATATAAATGACTAAGATATCTAAATTTACCATTGATTCTAAAATAAAATTAAAAAAAATGATCTCTAATTATCAAATATATTTGTTTTATATTTTGTTACAATAAATTCTTTTTCATTGGGTTTTTTTATTTTTATTTTTTTGGCGGCGACTTGGAAATCATATATGAAAATTTTGGTGAAAATTTTGCAAAAAAAAAAAATTCATATTTGAATTCTTTGCGAAAAATCACCCAAATTAAAAAAAAAATCGATTGAATCGGAGTCCGGATGAGGGAGATATCACTGATTAAAAATCAGTTATTGTCTCATAATATATATATATTTTGGTCAGATTAGAAAAAACGCCTGTTTAAAAATTCTTCCTCAAAGAAAATAATCCAGTCCAGAATTTGCAGAGAGAGAAGCTATAAAATTTGCTCGATGCTTTCAACATGCAAGAAAATAAATAAAATAAAATAAAAAAATTGAGTTTTGGAATCAATTTTTTTTGCATTTTTTATAGAAAAGAATTGGTTGTGAGATCCATTTTTTTTGGCAAGAGGACGAGTTCAAATAAAAATCAAATATTTTGGTGGCATGGAATTGACTCACAAGTTCCCTAAAGTAGTTAGAGACTTGGAAGCTTCTCCCAAAATCTTGAATTTTGTTTGTTGTGCTTTTGTTGCCACATGACAACATTTGATTGGTCCACATGGCAACGTACCATTAGCCAATATTGCACATTCATCGATAAGTTGTCTACCACGTCACCTTATTTAGTCAACAGTCCACTTCACTCTGCCAATTTAGCATCCACAAGAGCATGTATGCCACATGGCACCTGTTAGTGTCAGAATATACATTCTGCCATCAATGATCAATATCATTCCTTCATTTTTTATTTTAGGTGTCTCATTCCGAAATTTTTATATCATTTCATTAGGTCATGCTAAAAATTGTTTCACTAATGGTAGCCTTAGTCATAAAACCTCACTCTCCCTAAAAATTTCACATTTGCTAGCCTAACTTCATGTCTAGCTCAACATAATAACACTTTTGAAAAGATCATTTCACTATGTCTTATCTCAGTCAAAGTCAATCATGGAAGTCATGTTATTCAAAGTCTCATTAGGTCATTAGGGTTTTGTCTTTCAAGGTCCAAAAATGCACCATTTAATTTGCATAAGGTCAGCAAAGTATGAGAGTGATCCCAATAATGTATCTTTACCATGTAAATATGACCTCCAAGATGGTTTCCAAAGTTGTAATTTTATTTCAAGTGTGAGTTTCATTCCAAGATGTAATTTGTATTTATTCGTGTAATTTTATGTCAATTCAAATGTAATAAGTATTCAGTCTCCTAAAGGTTGCCAACTCAAAGTTCCACATGCCAACACATAAAATGTCAAATTGAAAGAGTTTTTAGTTCACCAACTGATCAAATGTCAAAGGGAGTTGACTTTTCCCAAGGGTGCCCAAATCATCATTGTTCACAAGCACTAAACCCTAATTTCCTCTCCCACTAAGCTAGGGTTTGCTATAGAAATGAGACATTTAAGCAAAGGAGGCATAAGGTAGGTTATATCAGTAAGTATGAGGCCATTCCAACTCATAAATATCATGTCTCCATCATTTTTAAGAAATCATTCAAAGGGTTAAGTCATTTGCCACTTACTGGGTTAGTTTTACTTCAAAATATGTTTCTGACCAAAAAAAGATGAATTTGACAAAAGTGAGAGAGGTTTTTGTCCATAATAGGTCAAGGAAGAAAATGATCTTTCAGTTTTTACACAGGTTTCATGGTTTTGAAGAAATGTCAAAATTACAGGTGCTATAAGAGGTTTTCTGCATTTCTGGAGCGACCTTGGAAAAATCAATTTTTCTCCTAGATGGAGTGTCCAAATCACTTTCTTGATGAGTCAAATGATGTAGAAATTATATGCACTAAGCATGCATATGTCTAAGATCCACCTGATCTTACACTATTTAAATTTATGCAAGATACTGAATCTATTCCACTTGTTAATCTTTTGCAGAAAAATTAATTGCACACACATGTGAAGCATAAACAAAAATATTCAATCGCACATAACACAGTTTTTAATTGGGAAAGCCTGAAGCTGAAAACCCCAACTATATATTATGTAACATGGAGATCATATGACAATCTCATACAATCATACAAAGCTTATCACAAGCTCTCAGTACAGTCCAATCATCATACACTAATCAGGCCTAATCTTGCAAATCCTTGCACCGATCTTTGCCACCTACTAGCCTGCCTCCACTGTGCAATCTCTACCGAAGAATAGCTCAGAATGAATTCGAATTACTCCATCCTTGACTGCGCAATCCTCATTGGCATCTCCACTGAGTGTGTGATGCAATCAATGCATCACTATAGTCACAACAGATAGTCTATCTTGCCCTTTCACCTATCTCTCCACTGGTCTCCACTGAATCGCCATGCAAAGCAGTTAATCGATGTATTTTCGCTGATTAATGAGTTATTATTTGTGAATTAATTAACTAATTAATTCACTCCACTCTCACTAGTGTATCAACTGGCTTAGACTAGATACAACTAGCTCAACTCCAGTCTAACCGAGTTAACCGAATACAACTCCATAACTACTTCTTCCAACTCGTGTCATAACTCTGTCACATGAGTTCTAACTGAAGTATCCATGCAATAGCTCCACATAAACCTTAGGAATAGCGTAATTCCTTCTGTCAGCTCCTGTGCCACATCTGTGCACTTAACTGAAGTGCTCCAAGAGAATAAGATAATGTTTAGAGTCCAAATATTATTAAGAGCTAATAATATTCGACATATCTATTTTTAGACTGGCAATCTAAAAATAGATTCCGCCCAATATGTCTAAAAATATAAATCCATCTATTTTTCCAACTTGATCAACCATCCACAAATAGCATCGTGCAACTTATATAACATGATCCATATGTCTAAAAATAGACATAGTCTAAAAATAGACTTGCGCCAAAAATAGCCTGCGGGCCCACTTAATGAAGGCGACTCTTTTCACTAAGCTCATAATCTTGTTGAATCTCAAAAAATGATAACTAGACAAAGATATATTTCCAATGAGATATCATGACCTCAATTTGGATTTGAGGAAGGCCTCCAAAAGTTGCTTGCAACAGCACTCTGCATTTCTACACCCTCATTCCGCACTTTTTGACCAGTTTTGGGAGAAATGAATTTTGACAGGGCAAATGATCTTCATTTTGAAAAATGAAGGTAGTTCTGGAAACTATAGTTGAAGGGATTTCCAACAAACTATCTTGGAGCCAATTTGGAAACCTACAACCCAGTCAAAAACAACCTACAAGATGGGGTAAAATGGCGCTGCGCGTTTCACAATTGACTGATTTTTTTGAGTTTTTCTACAAATTTGAATTTTACCTTGGGGGATAATGTTTTTACCTCATGTAATTGGTGATGTTAATGGAATTATCATGTTTTTACTATTACCTAGGGTAAATACATTAGGTTAAAATTCATGATGAGGTGTAATGAATCAGTTCACAAAAGTTAGGGATGAGTCACTTTGACCATCCTACACTCTAGGTTTCAGTTCAGTCTTTAGTGACTAAGCTCCTCCTCTCATGGATTCGATCCCTAATGTTGGGAGAGGTTGTTTGAGGCCTATATATTGTACTTTTTGACTCATTTTCAAAGTTGGGGGTTGGAATCAGTTTGATTTTTCTTAGTTGATCAGGGAGACTTTGTACTCAGTTTTTTTCCATTAATACAAGAGGAGTTGCAGTTACATTTATGGGATATCTGTGGTATTGAATGTCTTTCATTATTTCTTCTTTAGTGACATATGTGTGAATGTATTTTTCATTTCCTTTTCATGTCTATGATTATGATCTTTTATAAGTGTGAAATTCATAATACATGCTAGCCATGCTTTGTTTCGGGTAACTAATCATATTTTGTTTCATATATTCTGTCTGAGAGAAAGACATCTCTTATGCTTCCCTCAGCCTTCTTACATTTTCTAAACCATTCCATAACCATTATCTTCAAGTGATTGGCATTATACCTACCTTTCCCCATTCATCCCTACAACCCTAACTCTATAGCCCTAACCTAGATTTCCTTGACCTAATTTCATTATCCACTGATTTAACCAACCAAAACCCAATAAAAACAACCCCTTTCACTCATTATCTGGCCTAAAACCCTAATTACTGCAGCCCTCCTGGCTGTGACCCTTTGGAGAGAGCCCTCTCCGGCTTGATAGGGCTAGTTATCAAGTCAAAAGCTTGGTTTGTGGTTACCTCTGTTGGGATTCCTTCCCCAGCCTTGGAAATCTGGTGGAGTGATAACATCAACTTCCAGTGCTTCCATGTGGCATTCCTTGGTGCTACCACATGGCACCCATACACCCCAATTTTACTATTTTGCTAAAACTTCAAATGACAATAACTTTCTCATGCGACATTCGTTTGACGCGATTCAAACATTGTTGGAAATATCTCAATGAAATCTACGAGATGAGAGAGTTTTCATCAAAATTTGAAACAAAAAAAGAATGAAAAAATTACCAACAAGACATGAAAGGTAAACCAAGGCACTAGTTTAGAAACATGTAAAAATTCATTTGATTTTCTTTCGTGAATTTGTTTTATTAGTACCAATTCTCAGTTTTTTTTTTTTGTAAATGTCATAAATAGATGGATTGACCACCTCTTTTTTTTTTGTTAATCTTACATTTCATTGCAGAAAAAATACTAAGTTTTTGTAGGTTCCAAGAAGATAAACAAATGATCATAAGCAAAACAGTGTCTCTCAAAGACCACATTTATTTTAAAAACAACATGATCAAAGTAACATCAAAGATGAGATATCCAAACAAGAGCACATGATTTTAGATAAAAAATGTCAAATTAGATCCATCACACCAATTGAAAGCCTCTCAGTATCAGTTTTACCATTGCATTCCTACTCATTCAGTCAATAAAATCTTCATCTCATTTTCCTTCATAGTCATTATACTTTCTTGCCTTGCTTTCATTAACTTGTAACCCAACAATAAAACCATTCAGCTCCCCTACAAATTTGATTCATTCCGTTTCCCTTTTCATTTTGTCAAATAAACCTTGATCCACTGCAAACAATTTCATCCATAGTCCTACAAAATTATTATTTTATGCTCGCGTTAGATGATAGAGGATTCATTAAGGCCTCCCTTCTAATAAGTCTTGGTCTATTGACATCAGCACATTATCTAGGTTCAAGTCTAGAGTCCTTGTTAGTACCTTGAGGCTTGTATGCCTTAATGACAAGTTCTTTCACTGAAAATCATGGGAATACATCAATGTCCCTTGATTGTTGGATCTTGCAAGTGGCTCGACATCAACTCATCTATTCACACTTCGCAAGATGTACTTAGGTACCTTGGCACTCATTGACATTGGTGGCGAGTTTGTCTCGCATTGGTTAACGACATTCATTAATGGCTGGAAATCCAATGAATTCTCTTCATGCTCGACAACAATAGATTTATTCACATGCATATAATTGTACCATCAAGTTTTGTAGTAGGTGAAGATTACATCACTTCAACATTTTGTAGCGGATACAACAGATTTAGCAGCAGAAATAAAGTATCCACTTTCACGACCTCATCCATTATTTATTCAACCAAGAAGCAGAGGAGATTCTACATTCTATTCCATGATCCAGCAGCAGCCACAACTTTTCTACATATGCACATTTTTTCCACTTCGTAGGTAAGTAAAGGTATGTTCTTTTCTATATTTTTATCATATAATTCCTTTAATACTGAAATTATAATTTTTGGAAAATACTTCACAATATTCCCTTTCTCATTTCATAAAAACTAAAAATATCTTTAGTTGGGGTGGGGGGATACTAATTCATGTTCATACCTCATATCCCATTCATATTTCATCACCTTTTATGTCACATGTCATCCTAACCAACATACTTTTCCAAACAACTACTATTGTATTATGATTGAAAAATTTATATGTTTTGCAAATGATGATCGAAGAATGAGCACATTAGATGGCTGATCAAATGATTTCAAAAGTATTTTTATACAACACAAAAATAAGAAAAGTATTGTTACACAAGAACCAATACTAATAAAATTTGGTTGCCACACAAGAACCAACCAAAGTAATATGTTGCAATCAAATGTTTTTCAAAATAACACTTTACAAAATGAACAAAGTTATCAAATGATTATGGAAAGTATAAAGAAGAATCAACATCAACCAAAGTTCATATAGAAGCAAAACAATCATGATAAATGCAGTAGATTGCAAGAGGACATGTAATAACTTCAGTTGGGGGTATGTTGAGCCTCCAAAATGTCTTACACTTTCACCTTCATTCTCATTTTTATTGTCTCATTTCATCACCTTATCATTACATAACCCTACACTTTCATTACCATATGGGTTTATATTTGTATTTTCCAAAGTTATTAATTTTGTGTATTTAGAGTGAATTTATGATTAAAAGTTAGAAAAATAACATGTATTTGCTTATACTTAAAAGTGGCTTGAGTTTGATAACATGTGTAAGTCATTTGGAAGCTTTCAAGACTCCCTTATGTGGTCTCCAATGCACAAATTCGAATTCTCTTCAAGAGTGGAAGAATATTTGGGATGGAAATCAACCATATCTCATGGAGAAGAATCATGGATAAAGGGATATGTGTCTAATTGGTTGAGATTTTTATGGATCTATGGAGAAAATAGTGGATCTCCATTAAAAGACAGCTTCTTATGTTTTTGTATAAATATGAAAGTCTTCTCCTCTCAAAGGCATGTATAAAGTTCAAGAAATGCTCATGTTTTAAATAAAGAAGTTGGATTTGGTACCATGCTCATGAATGATATTCACTTTGATTTGGTTATACTTGCATTTGGAGCCTTTCAACTTTCCATCCTCATGTCCTTTGGATTGGCCATATAATGAATGTGAGATGTATCATATTCTTTTCATTTCTTTATGTCTAGTTTCAATTTCATTTATGTACTTTCACAAATTAAGTTTTAATGCTTTCATATGCTCATTTCATTTATGTGTTTTTGCAGGTTAAAATTGATTGTTTCACTTTTCTTTCATTTCATTTGTATATTTAATATTGCATTGTTTTGAATTTCGTAAATTTGAATTAATAACTTGATTACCATTAGAATATATTTTATTTCTTGAGTGTTGTGATTTTCAATTCTTGCAAGCATGATAGATTAGATTTCCTACTTTCCTAAATTAGATTTCATTTCATGTCATTAGCATAGATTTAATTTTTTGTCATTAGATTAAGTTTGATTTTTAATTCCAAAAGTGTGGCGTGATTTAGTGCTTTCTAGAATAGATTTATTTTTATATCAATTGTTATTTTTTTAATTTAATAGATTAAGAATTTTCTTTCGAAATTGGAAATTGATCTCAAGCACATATAGTGCACGTGTGTCTCACAAGTCCATAGACCCCCGGGTTGATAATTTATGAAAATAAATTTAAGTAATTAAATTATCTCTACAACTAGGTAATATTTTTCTGAGATGAGACACTAGAAGAGAAGATAAAGGCAAACATGAGAAATTTGGTCCTCTTTGGTATAGTCCTTTCAAGATTTTTGAATCCATACTAACAATACCTTCATTTTGGAAATTTTGGATGGAGAATTGTTGTAGCTGCCAGTGAATAGGCAGTATCTCAAACACTACTTCCAACATTAGAATTCATGATTTTATCATTGTATATATCAGTTTTATCATTGTACATAAATCGGTGAGTGATTCATTGCAATGTGTAAGTTAGCTTTGACTCCATGCTCGAAGTTAAGGCACTAATCTGCGGTTCTTAGTGTTCTTTTGCGAAAAACACTATCCCAGGGTGGATCCAGATGTTGTAACTTGTTTTAACATTTGATATGTTGTATGCATTTCAATGTTCCTTTTAAAAAGATGAAAAAAAAATCAGATAGTGAATGTACGAAATATAAAAAATGATTTTGAATAATGGCATACTAAACACTTGTCGGAGTAATTGAATGAAGTTAGAGTGGGACCACCATCGAACAACATGTAGTTAATAAGCCGACATGTTACAACGGCGGGATCGTTGATGCGCTACTATCCACACGATGCCTCAAACTCGACACCACAAATAGATCGGGTGTTAACATGAGGGGTGCCTCCACAAGGATGTTGACCCCTGCCCATTGACCTGAGATGAACAGTCCAAATCTAATGCAGGGGCACGAATATGAAAGCCTTCCCGTACAATGGAGTCCCCCATAATGACGACAACAGGAGAGCCAACGACATCAGTAGGCGAGCCTGCGTTGTCTGTTGGACACCTAATCCTCTATGGGTAGGTGTAGAGGACGAACGGACATAGGAAGTCCAAGAGACCCTGGAATATGGAATCCAAGGGTCACTTCATGTATGATAAATATGTATCATTGTGAGTAATAGCATATCAAAAGTTTATCTTTCTATGTGGCTTGTGTATTTACCGTGCTCACCATTGTTGAGTTTAACATGGTGTCAGAGCAGGTTCCTTCCTGCCCTGCTCAAGTTTGAACTACTAGTTTGTGGTGCAATGATTTTGGGCGTCTCTCTACATTTGTGTAGAATTGTCCTTGCCTGGTCTCTGGTAAAATTGTTTGTGCCAAATTTTTGTCAGTGTTACAGGTCGTGTACAGTATTCTAACGCTCTTCCAACCTAATGCACTTGACAATTTTACATCGGCCTTTTTGTGCATGTTGTGAACTTGTGCTCTCCTCCTTGTTGGTTTTGTCCCTTTCTAAGCATTTGTAAGAGCAGAGACTTGTCATCTGAGCCTATTTTTCGTTAGAATGTTAGGCCTTGTTAGTAATGGCTCTAACATTTTATGTCCACAGTAAAGGATCTGCCATTCTCCACCTATCTCTCCGCGCCTTGCTTCCTGCTTGCAACAATAACGTTGGAAATTTCGTTGCCATTACACTCTTCTGTTTGCAATAGCCCTGTCAGTTTTGAGCTAAATTTGAGTTGATTTTTTCTGCGTACAGTTCAAAATAACGAAATAAACAACCACACCTCTCAATCTATTCTCCGTGCATAAACGTTTTTTTGTGTGGCTCGTTCACATCTTGACTCAATCACCTGCCCCTTTCTCTACATACATGAACCAAGCTTTCCATGGTCTATCTCGACAGTAGTCTGTCCTCTTACATTCCAAAATATACCAATTATTTTTCTCTACTCTGCAGCTACTCGAACATGATACGATCCAAAAACTATCTAATGGAAGAAATAAACTCGTAGCTCTTATGAGTAAAGTTGCATGATGTGTCTCTTGATGCAGAAGAGTTGTAAGTAGATTGACTATAGCTTGTATTCATTCATCACTTCAGATACACCATTGTGGGTCATCATTAAATCCTGTGCATTGAGCAATGTTTGTGGGTCTTTGAAAATATTGTCAATCGGTATTTTGAGCCACAAGAATGTTGTTGAGCTGAGCTAGTTGAAAACCAACCTTATGTGAAGTGCAATTTTCTTCTTTGAACAATGATTAGTACGTTGTCTTGTTGGTTGGAAGCTTGAAGTCCATGCATACGCTTGTTAAAGGGAGTACGAACAATGTGAGGGTATCAAATTTTGTATGTGCTGCAATATGAAGCATTGAATAATTTGAATGCAGGGGTGTTCGTGGGCTCGTTCATGGAGACTGTTGTTGCATTGAAAAGTTCAAACTACTCGCTGAATTGTTGAATTATTCCACAAAGGCATTGTAGTGTAAGGAAATTTTTTTGGTGACATATGTGGTGAAGTTGTTACACTGGAAAAATGGTGAATGAAGCTTCAATCTCTATGCGTAATTGTATGCGTTGATATAAACATGGAATGCAACCTTGAGAGTAATTTTAAATGCATTTATGTTGAACTAAACCTACGTTGAATTATTAATTTGAAGGTCAAACAATTAGAAGGAAAAACGTTTGGAGCTGTACAGTGGGAGCCAGACCAGTGTCATTGGCCGCACACAAAAATATAGCCAGAAAGCTAGCCAACATATATAACACTGTAAGTTATGTGGATCTTTAGGGTTTATTTTCTGCCAAAGTTATTTGTGCATTGGAATTGTATGCATTGCTTCATATTCCAATCTCTACTCTCTACGCGTTGAACCTTCTCTATGTTGCATTGACTAAAACCTGGTCCTTTCCTTTGTGTGATTGGTTGAATATTTACATGTGCGTTGGTTTATATATGTTGCCTCATGCTTAACACATAGCGTTGAGTTGTGTTTTAAATCTATCTCATTATGTGATGGTTGAATTCCGCGTGTTGAATGTCGTTCCCACTTCTTCTAAAGAACAATAACTGGATGGTCCATTATTCTTGCAATAAGTTGGGTTCAAGCCTTTTGGGTTCTCTTACTCTTGGGGACAAAGCACAAGTGATTTGATTTGATTTGATTGACCAGGAGGAGAAATATAATAAATATCATTCATATAGCTCGACCCAAATGTTTGCTTCTCTCGAGATTTGAAGTGCTTCTTTTGATTTGATTTCCTTGAGAAGAACAAAGAACTCTTCTAATATTGATTGCATGATTGGAAAGCACAAAAATTATTTACATTGTTCATCCGAGGGTACCTTCCATTTACAAGTTGGAATGAGTCGTGAAAGGCCTAATTCTAGGCATTAATTATTGTAATTCCATCATTCTTCGGAGTAGTACTTATAAAAATGACTAGAATTAGTACAATATTGGAGTTATTAAATACTTTGATACTATGCTCTACTGAAGACACAGTTAAAGTAAAAAAATACACTCTCACATATATTTAAACCTCTCTGCAAGATGCACAAGAACAGATTGAGTTTTTGCAGCTTGAATCTCAGCTACAGCAAGAAGAATTACAGAAGCATAGCCGTCATTCTGAACCTATTTATGTTCAGAACATTGGAACAAAATCCCATAAGCAGCAAGCCAATAATGCTACGATTGATTCACATTCAGTACCCATTTCAGGAGCAGATGTGCAAAAATATGCAGACATCCAGCCTGCACTTCCCAAGCCCATCATCAGACCTTGGGAAGAGCTTGTCCATAACAAGCACAAAACTGGTCTTGGATATGACAAGGAGTTGTGCTTTCATATTCCGGACTATTCCAAGCCCTTTCAATTTCAAAGTGTCGGATCTCTTCATGACGGTTCACCTTTAGTTGTTCCAGATCCTACTCCTCTTCCAAAGCAACAACAATAAATTGAAAAATGCCAACACTGTGATCTAGTTGGCCATATGAAAGATCACTGTTTTGATCTTCACCCATGTAAGCACTGTGGTCGGCACACCCATTCTTCACATAGATGCTTCAGAAACAAGCCTCCTGCAAGAACAAAGATGCATCTTGGATGGATCGCTTCTTGCCAATGGGCATCAACAATCAAGATGTTTAAGTCACATGTTAGAACTTATTCTAAAATATTGAGCAAACTTGTAGTTTAGTTTTCGCCATCATCTCACTTTGTACCTGACAGGGGGGAAAATGGTGGTCATCTACAAGCTTTGAAGTCACATCAAGCGAGCATGAGCCACTGTTACACTAAAAACTGTCATCCTGACATTTTTCTATGAGTATGAGCTCATTATTACTCATACTTCATCCTTTTGCAAGTCTAACATATCAGTTCCTCATGTCAAGCTTTCAAAATCAGAGAAAAGTTCTTAAAAATCCCTTAAACATTGGTATCGCACTTTCTCTATTCATTGCCTGCGGCCCCGCACCTAAAGTTCAGCTCTCCTGCGGAACCCTACCGCACGTTCTTTGTGTTATGGGTGCGGACCTCTGTAAAACTCAAAAAGACGAGAAAGTAAAGTTAAAAAGTTGATTTCAGATGAATTCTAGAAGATTCTAGATGGGAATTTTCAGGAATGGATACGCTTTGAGAAGGTTCATGCATCCCTCACTTATGGAGCTAACCCCTAGATGTAAGGAGCTAATCCCTTTGAAGGAGGATTCTATCCCTTCATATTTGGAACAGAAAACCTCCTCTTTTCCACTATAAAAAGAGGCCATGGGTAGCCTTAAAGGGAGTTGAAGCTTTAAGATATTTGAGGTTAAATGCTGTTGAGATTCAGACTCAGTTAACTAAGACTTTCTGTGAGGTTAAATCACTTACCTCTATTCATCTTGGTTCAAAGAGTGCAATGCTTGTCAAATTAGAAGAGATTCCTGCTTCGGACCCCGGGAGGACCTGCATGACATCAAGGCACAGGTTGTAAAGGTTTTCTTTTATTTGAAGTTAATACAAATATACTCATTTCTCTCATTAAACTGTCTATTCATGGTTTATTCATAAATTCATTGATCATTATGATGAGTATGGTTTATAATAATGTCTATACAGGTGCTATGTAATATTTTTGCTTGTTTATGACTGCAGATTTATTGAGGAACATTCCTTCAGTACACGAGGGACTTCAACGAGATCAAGCAAGCGGTGGACATAAGGTAGGCATTACACCTATATAGCATTTTTTATGAATCTTATATACTTAGAGAGAGATTAGTATAATTGGCTGTTTGTTGCTAGATACTTTTAGTACTAGAGAGATCGGTCTTGTCCGCAAGACGGATTATTCTACACAACAAAATGGCGACCATACTGGGGAAAGAACTTGTTGTTTTTGGTTCTCTTTTATTTTTGATTTGAGGAAACATTTTTTCCTGGTTTTTGATTGATACATATCTGTCTGGGTAATTTAGATTTTCCCTGTTTTTGAAAATTTAGAAATATTTTAAGTTTTTCTATAATTTTCCCTAGGACCGCACTTTGGCTTATTTTGACAGTGCGGGCAGGTTCGCACTTTCTGTGAGAATACAGTGCGGGACCGCACCTATCAATACTGGTTGCCTGCGGCCCCTATAAAATTTTTAGAAAACCTCCAGATTTCTTTCTGTAGTTTATTTTTATTTGGATTTAGATCTTTGGTTTCTGCCCAGACTGATTATTGTTTCTGTCAAGAATTTTTTGTGAATGAACTCCAACAGTATTGATGTTTTGATGATTTTCTAGAAGATTTTGCATTTTGGATTGTTTTTCACTTGGTCTTTGTAGTGATTCGAAGCTTTGACAGTTTGAAGTATCTCAGATTACATTGATCTCTTTCTATCTTGTTGAATCCGACCTGATTGTGAGAACATCCTTTATTGAGAAATAGAGCTTTTTGTTTTTTTGCGAATCTTCGAAAAAACTTGGTTGAAGGTTTTTGAATTTCATTTTTATAAAAATATATTTTGAGTGTTTTTTATCTGTTTGTTATTCTGGATGAATAGATTCTTAGTTTGCTGAACAACTAAGGAAAACATTCTAAAAAAAATCTTAAAGCTTTTATTCAATTTAGATTGTTTAAATTCAATAGATCTCAAGATTAGATTTTGTAGTTTTGAGTAGTTTTTAAAATTTTTATAGCTTTCTTTTGAAGGAAAATTGTTTTGTAGCTTCGACTTTGGAAAGAAAAAGGATTTTGTTATGAGCTTGATAATTTTTCTCATTATTGAAAAGACAAAATAGTTTCTTTCAATTATTTTTCATGTTTTAAAGAAAGAATTAAAAGAATTGCAGTCTCCAACTCTTTCTTTAGATAGAAAGTTCATTGAAAGAAAAAGAATTGAATATCATTTCTAGGTGTATTTTAGTGTTTTTTGGAACTCGAGTCTTCACATCATCCAAAGTTTCATTTCCGCACCCAGTGACTTAAGAAACAACTCATAAAATTAACGCTTAATTAAAATTCATTTAGTAATCTTTTATTTTTAGGGCTCTTATCACCAACATAGCTTAGGCTAGTATCTTCGAGTAGGGAGTAATTAAATCTCCAAGATAGCTAAAACAAACAAGTAGACGAATCTTGTGGTTGGAAGAATTCCAATTGTTGCATATATGCTCTGGGAAACTCCTCTTAAAGGAGTCAAGCACGAGATTATATCTGAACCAGTGGGGTAATCAATCCTTCCTCATTGGGAACGATAGAAGATATACACGTATTAAAAACGGTAAACCTCAGATTGACCATTGTCGAGGCGCTAGGGGTCACTTATCGGTAAACCTTGGATTATTTCAAGGAGCCTTCAAGGGGATTGAGCTTTGTTACTCTGTCCTTGCGTGTGTGTCGGATCGTAGACTGTTCCCCTAGGTATATTTGTTTCAGTTGGTAACCTTACTGGCTATAATCTATAGGATTCTTTCCTAAGGTGACAGTGGAGGGAAGATCCCACTGTACCTGGAGCAGACGTCGGCTAGACTCAATTGGACTCTCCGGAGGGTTATCTTCACTCGAGATGGTATAGTGGAGAAACTTGCACCGGTCTGTTTCATTAAGCAGGTTGTCGGGGTAACTGTTCCAACCGACCTTTTCGTATTAAAACTCTACTAAGTTGGATTTCATCACCAACTAGTGTTTTTAGTGCGGAAAGTTACTGTTTGTGTGTGGTTTGAACTCCTAGATTTTTTAAGCGTATGATTCAATTGTTTGTTTCTTAGAGACTTTAGGTGTTTTCATTGAAATTTTTCTTTGTTTGCGTGTGATTAGATAATTTTTAATCGTGGCGGAATTGCCGAGACAATCCCGGAGAATACAAAGGAAACCCCCTGAATATTCACCAAGTCAACTTGAAGGGCTTCGTGCTCTGGTATCATCCAGTAGTAGTAGAATTAGATCAACGGAAATTGGAAGTTCATCTATAGTTATACATCCTGATCATCAAATACCTACAACAGAATATATTCAAGAACCGATTTCAGTTTCTGAAGTTACTGGAAGTTTTTCTTCTTTTGGTGGATTAGCTGACGAACCTGAAATCTCTGAACCTGAAACTGAATCTTCTGTGTTGGAAACATCCTTAGGATTTATCACACCAACTTCTAGCGATCCTGGTTCACCTAGGGTAAGAAATATCATTACTGACGATCTTCCCTCTGGACTTATTTATATTGAAGAACTTACTAATCCAGATGAAGACATATCTCTTCCTGACTCCCCTCAATCTATAAATATTAGGGAGGGTGAATCTATTTTCTACAGCCCCATTCGAACTGATCCTTGGTATCTCTCTTTAACGAACTTTTAAGAGAATTCGGGTCTTGCTTTTTATCCACCTCGAATTCCATTTCATCCTACACCCAGAGGTTATTATCCGCCATCCTTTATGGCAGGAGAGTCATCCATGTTTTCTCAAACACCGGAATCATTTTTACACGGTGGTCCTTCTGTTCCTTCGGGATATCAGTCTCTATCTGGTACTTTCTCGGGAGCAGCTCCTCGACCAATTGAAAACATGTTATCATCTGGTCTTAACGGATTTAATATTGAAGCGTTGAACGCATATCAAATTTTTATGATGTCTGGTAATATTCCAAATCCTCAAACTCAAGGCAGTCAGTTTCCTTCTAGGGGGAAACCTCAAGGAATTCAGTTACCGCCTGGGGGGCAACCTCAGGGAACTCAATTACCACATGGAGGACAACCTTCAGGTAGTCAATTACCACCTGCGGCTCAACCTCAAGGTAGTTTTTTCCCAGGACAAACTGTGGAATCATATTATTTTGGGGGGCAACGCCAAGGACAATACATACCTCAAGGGTATCAAACTCAAGGACAGTACATACCTGAAAATTGGCCCCAGCTGATATATCTCGGGGGTCCTTATCAGCAGCTTCAGTATGCGCCTCGGGTTATCAACCTCAAGGTCGATTACCCAATTCAAGGTTTCCAACGGCCTTGGTCAACCATCTTTTCTAAGGAGGCGGAAATTTCCCCTTACTTATCAACCTATGTTCAACCAGTTGCGGTCCTTACGTTCAACCTTCTGTAGGACAATACCGGAATGATGGTGTGGGATCCGTCCCAATATCAACAGCCTTTGCAGCCTAATGTGCAGTTACCTTATCAACCTGGTCAGCCAATGGTTTCTGGTTCAATTCAGCAACCTGGTCAGCCAGCTATTCAAACTCCTGCACCTAGTTCAGTTCAGCAGGTTGGGCCTAGTACACCTCGATTTCATTTTCATTCTTTCAACTACGCAGCGTGCACCTTCCTTTCTCTTTTTGTTTACGGAGTATGCGCCCAGGCTTAATGCGGCTCCTAGCCATCCGTGCAAATCCACTCAGAATCTCTTTGTACCTGTGATCGATATCTTCCGTCGGACTACGGTTGAGATACTGCGAGACAAGCTTCCACAAATACGAGTTGTTACAAGTCAACCTCAATTTACGTATCAACCGTACCAGGGACAGCCGCAATTCGGTCCCTATGTATAGAATCCAAGCTATCAGTATCAACCGTACCCCGGTTATACTTATCAACAACCTCAGTATGGTCCGGTTCATCCTGGTTTTCCGGGAGGTTACACAATACCTAATGCAAATCCGATTCCTAGTTATCCTGGGTATCCGCCTCCTGGATCTGCTTTGGCTTCTCAAGGTTTTCGTGACCCTAACTGTCAATTATCGTTTATCGCAACTTTGGACTTACCTGATTTGACACGCCTTACGAATGATCCCATTTTTTATTATAAAAACTGGCCGCCAATGCCTCATAAGTTTCCCAGTGATATACCAAAATTCGAAGGTAAGTCAGGAGAGGATCCATCAAATCATGTTATGACTTATCACCTTTGGTTTGCATCTAATTCAATTATTGATGATTCGATTCGTTTACGTCTTTTCCAAAGAACTCTCATAGGTTTTGCAGCCAATTGGTACATTGAGTTGCCACGAGGCTTGTTTCATAACTTTAGTCAGTTAGCAACTGCTTTCTTGACTCATTTTCAGTTGCCTGTCAGATACGACAATGGCACGGAATTATTAACTTCGCTAAAACAATCTACGTCCACGTATATTTCTGATCATATTCATGAATGGCGACGTAGGAGACGTTTGGTGAAAGTTTATATTCCGGATCAAATTTTGGCGGAATGGTTTGTTAAATCATTGTTACCCAAGATTACTGAAGATGTAGCTAAGGCTGGTGTTTTTACTGAAGAGCAAGTAATTGCCCAAGCTCAGTACCTTGACCTCGTATATACACAGTCAGGTACTTTACATGAGAAAATTCCCGATCTTCCAAAGTAAGGTCAAATAGCTGCAGCTCCTTCAGGGTCTCATGCCACTGAAGGTATGATTGGTACAGTAAATTCTAAAAGTAAGAAGAAATCTTCAAAGAATTCTTCTCCTATTATAACTTTACCAGATTCCCCGAAAGGAGACTCTTCCCCCGAAGTTTCTGCCGACATTCATGTCGTCGAAACATCTACGACAAAATCAAAATCCGGTGGTAAAAAGAAGGGGAAGAACAAAAAAAAAAATAATTCGAAAGAGAAAGCTGAAAAAATTGAATCCAATGACGAAAAACGTAAGCCTCACTATCCTTGTTTCATTTGTGACGAGGATCATTTTACGAAAGAATGTCCACATCGAGCAGAGGTTACAAAATTCGTTAAAGGATCTCAACAACCTGCTGTCTTGAAGGATCCTTTTCCAACTCAAGATAGTAAGATGATTGGTTATTCCTCGACCACTTTAGAAGAGCCTATTATGATGATGTCTCATGTAAGGGTTGCGACGCGATCGCAAGATTACGGTTCTAAGAATCCTGTTGATGGTAAAGAAGCAGAATCTTCTAATGCAAATACATCAACTACACCTCCTCCTGTTTCTGGTCCACTACAGATCGAGAAACCAAATCCAGACTTAATAATCAAACCGCCTGCTAAAGGTGTTCTTCGTAAATCAGCTTTCAATCCACATGCTAGAGCTGCTCAGAATTACAACATTGTTGAAGATTTAGCAATTTCTCCTTCAGCAATGTCGGCTTTGGAAGTGCTGCAATCGTGTCCAGCACAACGTAAATTATTATTGTCTTCCATAGGAGCTGTCGATGTTCAGGATTATAACCTTATAATCTTCGATTTAGAAAATAGTACACCTCGCCTACCTCACCAAATGGCTTTCCAGATTCCAGTGTTAGTAAAAAACAGACCAATATCTCGGACTGTGATTGATGAGGGAGCTTCAACGTGTATTATGTCGATTCAGTGTTGGAAATCACTTGGTTCTCCTACACTTAACCAATCTCCGACAATTCTAAAGGCTTTTGATGGTTGAGGTTTTCAACCTTTTGGTATTTTGCAGGATTTACCCATAGGGGTCGAAGGTAAAATAGTAAATCTAGATGTGGAAGTGGTTGATGCCCCTCTGGATTACAACCTTCTTCTATGTCGTAGTTGGTCCTATGCTATGACTGCTGTTGTTTCTTCGGTCTTTCGACTCATAAAATTTCCATATCAAGGAAAGATCGTGACAATAGATCAGTTAACTTATTTCTCGTCTGACCCAGCCTCTACAGAAACAATCCAGCATGTTGGTAAAACGACTATCCCTTATAAGGATGTTGGAGTGGGTTTGATTAAAGATTCTGGTTTACTAGGAACTTTTTCCTTTCCTCCTCCTAACGTATCGCCTTCTACTGCAAATATTCACATGATTTCGTCAGACACTGTTATGTTTGATGATCCTTGGATCGTACCTTCCGAATCCGAGATTGATTCATTTGATGGCATGATGCCTTTGAGTCCATTTAAAATTGCATATCAGGCTGTACAGTCACTTTCCAACCCCTTTTCAACCGAAATTGATCCAATGAATGGGATCCATGAGGAATCACTTTCTATATCTAGTTCATTTACAATGAAATTTCCTGAACTTGTTCATACAGATGAGCAAATTCGTGAGTTTTTGTCTGTTGATGATTTACCATGGGAAGATCTACATCATCGATCTTCATTTTTACCTGAGCTAGATCATTTTGAAAATGATTTACCTTCAATTTTTACTGCTGAATATGTCAAAGAACCTCAGAATCCATTGCAAAATCCTGATTCTGAGTTAAATTTGGAAAATATATCTCGAACGGTTCCCATTGACATTTCAGTAAAACCAGGAATAATTGAAAACATTCATATAGGTGCTTGTTGTACAAATGAAGAAATTCAAACTTATAAAGCCCTATTTCAAGAACTCCGTGACGTGTTTTCCTGGTCTTATGAAGAAATGCCAGGAATTGATCCATTGATCGTTGTTCATGAGATTAAGACTTACCCGGATGCTAAACCTGTTCGTCAACGATTACGTCAAATTCATCCTAGAAAAGTTGCTGCTATAAAAGCAGAAGTTGAAAAATTACTTCGCGCAGGATTCATTTATCCAATTCCCTTAACGGATTGGGTATCGAATATTGTTCCTGTGACTAAAAAACAAGGAACGATAAGAGTATGTATCGATTATAGGGATATTAATCGAGCATGTCCAAAAGATAATTATCTAACTCCCTATATCGATCAAATAATCAATGATTGTGCTGGCAGTGAATTGTTTTCCTTCATGGATGGCTTTTTCGGCTACAATCAAATAAACATACTCCCTGTAGATCAACCCAAAACAACTTTTATTTGTCCATGGGGAACGTTTTCTTATTGTAAACTACCTTTTGGATTAAAGAACGCTGGAGAAACTTTTCAACGGGCTATGTCTTAAATGCATTTCATGACATTAAGCACATTGTCCAGCCATATCTCGATGATTTACCTGCTCATTCATTACGTAGGGCCGACCATCTCACTCATTTACGAGAAATTTTTATGAGATGTAGGCATTATCGGATAAGGCTGAATCCGCATAAATGTGTTTTTTGCGTAGAATTGGGTTGATTACTGGGATTTTTTGTCTCGAAAGCAGGCATTCGCGTCAATCCATCGAAGGTCAAAGCCATTGTTAAATTCCCTCCTCCTTCGACTTTACACCAACTCCAAAGTTTGCAGGGGAAAGCAAACTTTTTACGTAGGTTTATTCCTAACTATGCCGAGCTTACAAACTGTTTTACCCGGTTGTTGAAACAAAACATTCCGTTCTTTTGGGACGAGATCGCTGATCGATCTTTTGATGCACTTAAACACGCGTTGACCCATGCACCGTTATTGCATCCTCCCAATTACAACCAAGATTACATTTTATACCTTGCTGCTTCTCATTCCACCATTGGGATGGTACTAGTTCAGGAAGATGAATCTCACAATGAACATGTGATTTATTATCTTAGTCGGCATCTGCATCCGACTGAAATAAAAAACACACATGTGGAGAAATTGGCCTTGGCAGCTGTTCAAGCTGTCCAACGTTTTAGAAATTACATCTTGTTATGTAAAACCACGGTAATTTCTAATTGCAACCCTATGATGTATATTTTGACCAAACAATTGCTAGGGGGAAAATATTCCAAATGGATAGTTATCCTGGAGGAATTTGACTTGGAATTTGAAAAATCCAAGGCAAAGAAATCTTTGGTATTTGCGGAACTGATGTGCGATTTCCCCTCTACTGATACTGAAACAGTGGCAGAAGAGTCCATTGCGGACGAATCTTTGTTTCTCATTAGTACACTTGATCCATGGTATGGAGATATTATCGTTTATCTCCAAACCCAATATTTTCGACCTGACATCTCACGAACTCAGCGACTGAAATACGCTTCCAATCCCAACAGTATAATATCATTGGTGATACACTTTATCGTCGTGGAGCGGATTCTGTTTTCCGACGTTGTCTAACTCATGAAGAAGCTGAAAAAGTGTTAAATGACTGCCATTCTGGAGAATGTGGCCGTCATATGTATGGGTATGCCACAACCCAAAAGATATTGTGTGCAGGTTATTTCTGGCCAACGTTGTTCAAATATTGCATTTATGTGGTTCGGAAATGCCACAACTGTCAAATTTTTGATCGAAAAATGCGCGCGCCACCCGCTCCTCTTCACCCTATAATTGCTGTTGGTCCTTTCGCGAAATGGGGTATCGATTTTATTACATGTAACCCTCACTTTCAGTAGGGCATACTGAATTATCTTAGCGATAAGATTTTTTATAAAATGAGTGGCGTCTTATAAGCCTTTTCAAATTTAATGACAGCTTTAACACTATGTGTCATTATCCACATAATTTCTGGTTCAGTGGGCTCACCCGCTATTAATACGGATCATGGAAGTTGCTGAATAATATGTAATGACCCAACGGACAACAACTGCTTAGAATGGTTCCACTCGTATTATCCATAAACGTGACTGGTTGAAGCCATTAACAAAGTTTGATACCCGCTTGATAAGCGAATCATTGAGCATTCCACGAGGCAATTGGCATTCAGTTACCCCCAGCGCTTTGGGCATATCGAACTCAGTCAAAGCATCAGCGGGTTTCCATAACAGCTGGTTCACGGGTTTTTAGGCTGTTTCGATTAGATAAATACCATAAAATTAGTAGTATAATTACGCCAAAACTCGTCTGAAGAGGAGAAACGTTTCTTGTACTTAGCCCAATTAGATGAGAATCGACGAAATGCTACAATAGAAAACGAGGCTCATGTTAAAATGATAAAAGCTCAGTATGATAGAAGTGTGACCCCTCGAAATTTTTTAGAAGGAGACCTAGTTTTACTTTATGATCAAGCTAACGACAAGCTAGGAGCTGGGAAATTCGTGCCTATGTGGCATGGTCCTTACATTGTTAAACGAAAGTTAGCAAAAGGGGCCTATGAGTTGATATATTTTGACAGTGTCCCTTTGGATAAACCCAGAAATGGGCTCTATCTAAAGCGATATTATGCTTAAATGTGCTATGGAAATTTTGTTAGTTTAGATTTATTTACTGCTGGTGTGTTTTAGTTTAGAAAAGTGTGCCTAGTTTAGAGAGTGTATTTTTATCATTATTCCTTCTTATCTGAGTTTTACTCTTGATATTGCAGATGTCGACGTCTCTTAAAACCTACATTGTTTTTGTTGATGGTGCTTGTCGTAGTACACAGAACATTTCTTCCGCAGCTTGGGTTATCTATTCACCCTCTGACGAGTTAGTATCCATGCATGGGGTAAGCCTTGGTCAAACAACAAATAACATTGCCGAGTATAGTGCAGTGATTGAGTTATTGTCTGAGTCCATATCATTTGGAATTCGGAGTTTGATTGTAAGGTTGGATTCAGAACTTGTTGTATTACAGCTTAACAGGGTTTATACCATTAGAAATCCAGTGTTATTAAGGTTGTTTTTAAGAGTTCGTCTCTTGGAACGTGAGTTTGATTACATTGAATATCAACATATTCCAAGACATTTAAATACATTAGCAGATTCAATTGCTTCTAGTATGATAAATAGACATTTGCAATAATCAAAAGCAGTAAATCAAACAACATTCACATATGTACACAGATAACCGGTAAATAGTGATATATCATAGTATAGAAGTTTTTTCAAAAAATATATACATCGTCTTCGATCATAGCTTGGAAACACCTTATGATCAGCAAAAATGATAATACAAAAGTAAAAAATATGAGTCTACAATACGATCATCCCATCACTGATGGTGATCACGATAAGAAACCACTGCCCGAGCTACCCTACATAGGAACCTCCTAAAAGGTCCTGCAACTCCAATCACGTATCTCTGCAACCTGAGTGGAATGTCATCTATGCTCGTCTCTGGAATATCTAGAGTCAAACGCTCTAGATGATGCTCTAAATCAGTCAAAATCTCCACTGATTGGCCTGCTGGGGCTGGTGCGGCTGCAACTGGTTGTCTTCTCTCGTAAGGTTGGAGATGGGCTGGTCACTGTGGACCCACATCTGTATTCAAAAAAAATTTGGTTATTAGTTTTCAAGACGATAAAAAATAAAAAATTAGAATTTAGCAAATGTTGAAAAATTATTTTACCTGAGTTATCCCACTGTTCCCCTGCTGGGAGAGCCATCTCTCGGTCACCACGTAAATCTATCCCGGCATATGGAAAGTCCTCTATCACAAAAAGTTGGCGATCCAGCGAACGAAAATATGAAGGAGGAAATCGGACAATCTCAGTACCCTCGATAGCATGATGAGCCATCAATGCGGACCAACGAACCATCCTCGGTTCTCGAAGTCGACTGGCATCAACAACAATACTCCGTGGAGCTAACATAGGGATCCTCTCTAGAGCAAAAGAAACAACGATGGATCCGTATCCAAAGTTATTTAGTTTCCCATTTTTTTCTCTGGTTAGTTGGCCTTTTACATTAGCCAACACAGCTTCACAGCAGTTAAAGATGGTGCCACGAAAACAATCCACAGAAATACGCATTTGGGAACCAGCAGCTACATGCAGCGTAGCACTCCCACACATTTTGGTAACAGTAAAAGCAATAAATTTCAATTCAGGACGGATGATGTGTTTTATATAAATCCGTTTGTCCCTAGCGTTTGCCTGATTATTGCAGAATTATAGCTGAAGACTAGCGACAGACTGGCCACCTGGCCTAGTCCCAAACAAAGAAACTTGTTCACCCCTCTTGGACAAACCAGTCAGAAAATATATATCCTCCAGCTCAATTTCGAGCCGGTGGCCGCCAATAAAGAAGCACTAGTCTTGTACATTCCACCTGTTCACCAACCATGTCAGGAGTTCTACTTGTGCCCTCATGCCCGAGATGGCCCAAAATTTGTACAAGCCACATGCTCTTAATTCCTGTTGTGTGGGAAAATGGAGTATTGCGGCTTCATCCACTTCCTCGTGCTCACGTTCTCTCCAAATCAACATCTTGTCAATCCTACAATGCATAAAAAGGCAAGTTAGAACAATCTTATTTGAAATTTTTTGGGAAACAAATGAGAAATAAATGTTTTAAATTCAACCGCACGGGTACCGCACCTATGCTTTGTAAACAGTGCGTAGATATGCACGTGTACTATGTATCGGGTGCAGAACCCATGACTTTTTCCCTATAGAAAAAATTTGGGGTCCGCAGGTAACGTGTGTCGCACTTGCGAACCCCGCGGACGAATTTTTAAACCATTTTTTTCCCTAAAAATACAAACTAAAGCCTAAAAACGAATTTGAAACGGATGGAATACAAGATTAAGAGGTCGTGGATTACCTGGGACTGACGGTTTTCGATTTCGTCGGATGGATTTTCCATAATCTTCACAGGAACTTTCTTACCCAAAAGCTTTT